>JAJOZX010001285.1:945000-948069 GCA_023014485.1 Bathynomus jamesi | reverse complement strand
AAGAAGTGGTGGCGAAGCAGAAGGAGAAATCGAATCACATAAAACACCAGAGGCAATTTAAACGACGGGCCATATGCGAATATTATAAACTAGGTGGTGCAAATATGGCTCAAACTGCATATACAATCACCCTACAAATGCTTCTATATGATGAGGAATGGGAAGTGCAAGTACGGACCAAACTGCAACTTTTTTCACCCTCGTATGTGCAGACAGTCAACTACTGAGAAAAAATGATCCTGAACATAGAGTCCCGCTTTTTCACATAAAGGTACGCAAAGAATAGAACGGGAAAGAACAGATCATATTCGACATAGAAGAAATAGCAAGAGTAAGAAACATATTTTTTAGAAGAAAGACATAGAAGAAATAGCAAGAGTAAGGAAAACATATTTTTAGAAGAAATGAGAATAATAAAAGCTCAGCTTGCCTTTCTAACAAGGAGAGACAGAAACGCCAAACATATGCACACAACATTACGCACATCACCCCCCTATTCAACACACCACCAATAATACAACAACAACAGTGGTATCACGGGCCGCAACCCAATACTCCCAAATGCAGCGGCCCAACCAATAACACCAAACAGGAACCGACATCGACCCAGGAAACGACCATCATTTAAGAAATCGACACGAAGACTAGAAGAAACCCGGTTAATGTTCTACAACAAATATACTTACAAGGCCTCCTATACGGACCAGGCAGACTGCAAATATTACAATACTTGCAAAATTTAGCTACGGAAACCAGCATAGATATCATATGCCTAACGGAAACACACTTACACAAGTGCGAAAAAGGCTGTGAAAACTGCATCGAGAATACTGAAATAGCATTGCTGGACTACAACATATACAGAGCAGATAGAGTGGCTGGACGAGGAGGAGGGTTTGTTGTATCTACGTGAAAACACTTACACATGTGAAGTGAGGGTAAAGAAATCAAACAGCACAGTTGAAGTTATTATATTAGAAGTAAAAGAACTGAACCTAACCATATGAACATCTACAGACCACCAAACACCACAAAAAGTGAATTCCAATTTGCTACAAATGAAATAGAAAACATATTAAAATTACTTGAAACTCCAGCAACAAATATTCTAATTTTAGGAGATTTTAATTTCCCATTCATATCATGGAAGAAAATGACGAAGTTATATATGTTGAGAAGTTTCATGGCAACATTACTAAAGATGACAGAACCCAAGCAACAATGCTTTTAGATATTATGGAACATTACGCCCCTTACCCAGGAAATCTGTGAAGCCACGAGAAAGGAGAACGTTTTGGATTAAATGTGGACAAATAACAACGAGATAATAATAAATAAAAAAGTAACGCACACAAAGTTCTCCGACCATAACCTCATCGATATACAATTGAAGTTAGCACCTAGAGGTCCGAAAACGCATCCCAGAGAGGCAGATGGAATATTTGAAGGCTTAAACATAAATTCAAAGAAAGTAAATTGGGAAAACGTAAATAAAGATTTAAAGGAGGTAAATTGGGAATTGCTACTACACGAGAAGACTCCACAAGAATACTATGTATAATAGAGACGGAAACCAAACCTATAATACTGAAACATATTCCAGAGAGACAGGAAAGAAAACGTAGCAAGCTCGAGAGGAAAATCAGGACTCTATTCAGGCAACGAAGACAAACCGTAAAACATCTCCACAGATGCAGAACTGATGCAAAAGACTCAAACTAGAGAGGAAACTTGGCGAAATAGAAATGGACCTCAAGCAAACATTCATACATAAGACAAACGAGGAGGAAAACAAGGTAGCAGAAAACATAAAAAATAACCCAAAATACTTCTACACTTTGCGAAAAGGAAAATGCAGTGTAAAGAGAGTATTGGACCGTTGATAGACGGGGAGGCCGAATACACAAATGACCCGAAAGAAATAAGTGAACTGCTTAGGGAACAATTTAAATCTGTGTTTAGCATCCCTAAGTCCGAGATGGAAGTGGAAAACCCAGACGAGTTTTTCGACATTGAAACGGATCAACCAAGAACAAATCCCGGCACAAACCTATTAATGGACTTCGAGTTCACGGAAGGAGATGTAATTACGGTCTTATCACAGATGCGAGACAATTCAGCGCCAGGGCCAGACACATGGAGTGCCACATTTCTGAAGAAATGCAAAGAGAGTATTGCAAAACCGCTATACTTACTATGGAGGAAATCACTCGACACAGGACAAATTCCACTCCCCTTAAAGAACGCGAATATTGCCCCCCTCTTTAAAGGTGGTAACAGAGCAATGCCCAAAAATTATCGGCCAGTGGCTCTCACCTCACACCTTTATAAAGTGTTTTGAACGTATAATTAGAGCCAAAATTACCTACTACCTACAAGAAAAAGACTTGTACAACCCAAATCAACATGGCTTCAGGGCGGGTAGATCATGCCTGTCACAGCTACTAGACCACCAGGAGAAAATATTAGGAACATTGTGTCGAGGACAAAACATTGATGTAATATACTGATTTTGCTAAAGCCTTCGATAAATGTGACCATGGAATATAGCACACAAACTTAGGATACAGGAATTACTGGAAAGCTAGGAAGGTGGATATTTAATTTCTTGACGCAAAGAACGCAAAGAGTGGTGGTAAACGGAGTTAATCGGAAGTCTCGGAAGTCGTGAGCTCTGTCCCACAAGGGACAGTATTAGCTCCCTTGCTGTTCATAATAATGATTGCAGATATTGATGCAGATATTAAGGACAGTATTGTATCATGCTTCGCAGATGACACGAAGATATGTAAGGAAATATTGAACGAAGATGACGTAAGAAAACTACAAAACGACATTGAAACATTATTCTGGGCAGAAGACACAATATGAAGTTCAACGAAGAAAATTCCAACTTCTAAGATATGGTAATAACAAAGAGCTACAGAAAAAAGGGTACAAAACTCCGCAAGCCAAACAGATAACACCAAATCCACAAGTCAGGGATCTTGGAGTAATAATGTCGTCGGATGCAGAATTCAGAGAGCACTATAAAATCAAAATCACAACGGCTAGAAAAATAATGGGAAT
>JAJOZX010001285.1:927500-942500 GCA_023014485.1 Bathynomus jamesi | reverse complement strand
TGCAACAACTAAACGATGGAGATTTCGCACGAAGACGACAATTCTGTCAATGGATCCAACAGAAGGTAAATGACACCACCAATTTTCTAGCAACTTTGATTATGTCAGACGAAGCCCATTTTCACTTGAATGGAACTGTAAACAAACAAAATTGTCGTTTCTGGGCAACAGAAATTCATTGAATATTACCGAAGTCCCGTTGCATAGTCAGCGTGTAACTGTTTGGGGTGGTCTTACTGCATCTCAGATCATAGGGCCGTACTTTATCGAGGATTCCACCGGAAACACGGTCACTGTAAATGGTGATCGCTACGAAAAAATGACCGATTTCCTTATTCCTAAATTAAGAGATCTTTGTCTAGAAAACCACTGGTTCCAACAAGACGGAGCTACCTGCCATACCACGAGGAACTGCATGGCAGTTTTGCGTCAAACGTTTCCAGGCGAGTTAATCTCAAGATTTGGAGACGTTGAATGGCCCGCAAGGTCTCCGGATTTTTCTCCCTTAGATTATTATCTCTGGGGATATTTAAAGAGTAGGGTCTACAGAAATAACCCAACGACCTTGCAAGAATTGAAGGCCGCCATCACAAATGAGATACAGGTCATACCACCGCACACTCTTGCAAAAGTGATGCAGAACTTACAAGCGAGAACACTGGAATGCTTGGCAACTAATGGAGCACATTTGGAAGGAGTCATTTTTAAAAAATAAATATTTCATAATAAACTTGTAACTCTACTCTTTCGAATGATATATAGTTTTTATGAAAGGAATTAAATATTAAGAATATTTGGCTTTTTTTTATGGGTCTCATTTATCTGGATCACCCAGTATATAGGGTGTCCCAAAAGTCCCTATCTATTTTGTTGAAATAGGCTGAATTTCAAATGAATGTTTTAATGACATGATTGCATGCACCTTTCTAGACAAATACATGCATTAGATTTCTATTTTAATTATTTTTAAATTTTTAATTAATTTTTTCAGATCCATATCATTGGTGATGGATGTGCATGAACGCTTTATGATAGTAACATGTCGCATCAGAGGAATGAAATGTGAAATTAGAGACCGATTCTCAAGGTTTCATAAGCCTGGACCGACAGATAAAGCAATTCGTGAATTGGTGAACAAATTCAAAAGGACTGGATCTGTGCATGATGAAGGAAGAAGTGGACGCCCAAGAACAGTACAACAAAACAGTGAATCTGTTCGCATAATGTTCGAAGACGATCAAAGAATGTCAGTTCGCCAAGCATCCCACAGATTGGCCATACCCAAAACAACTGTTCACAGAATCTTGCGTTCGACGCTGAAGAAGTGTTATCACAGTCAGCTGTTACACAGCTTACACGAGAAAGATTTTCCAAAAAGAGCAGCAATGTGTGCGGAACTGGTCGAACAAATCCGAAATAACAATTTAATGGACCACATTTTGTTTAGCGATGAGGCGACTTTTCACACCTGTGGTAAAATCAATCGACATAATTGTCGCATCTGAGCTAATGAAAAGCCAACTGAGTTCACTGAATGGGAAAGAAACTCGCTTAAAGTCAACGTGTGGCTTGGAATGACGAAGTCTAAGATTTACGGGCCCTTTTTCTTTGCAGAGGCTACAGTGACAGGGCCTGTTTACTTTGATATGCTTCAAAATTTTCTAGAACCTCAACTTCTTGAAGATGGCATTCTCGACAATGTAGTCTTTCAGCAGGATGGGGCACATTGTCATTATGCCAGAATTGTTCAGACATACCTAAACGAGCGTCTTCCAAATCGTTGGATTGGACGTGGGGGAAATAGGCCCTGGGCAGCGCGATCTCCGGATTTAACCCCATTGGATTTCTTTGCTTGGGGTTTCATTAAATCAGAGGTCTATCGCAGAAATATTCGAGATTTACCAGATCTGCGAGATCGCATTAGGCAAGCAGTTGAGAAAATAACCCCTGAAATGCTCGGAAATGTGTTCAGCAATGCAGTTGACCTTTGAGATGTGCAGAGATACAGATGGAGCACATGTGGAAACTACTAATTAAAGATTTTAATGGTGTAATACTTGTAATTTGTATAGAAATACATCTGTATTCAGGTCAGTGTGACATTTATTTGAAATTCAGCCTATTTCAACAAAATAGATAGGGACTTTTGGGACACCCTGTATATTATATATATTATATATTTATATATACTGTGTATATATATATATATATATATATATATATATAGGGTGGAGCGAAAAATACTTTTTTTTCTAGTATGAAGTTCTAATAGTGATTAAAAGTTGCATTTAGTGGACGAAATATGTCTGCCAAAATATGAGTTCATTTGTTTAATATTTTCAGCTGCCACCAGGGGGCTAAAGTTAACACAATTTTGTGTAAAAAGGAAAAAAATGCTTCTATTTTAGGTTTGTCAAACTATTATAAGATTTTATCTTAGAATTATCTAATAGTTTGATTAAGATTCCTAAATGATAAGAATTCGTTTTGTAAAAATGCCTTTTCTTATGCTTAATATCTTCAGCTGCCACAAGAGGGCTGAATTTAACTTAAAAATGACAATTAAGTATGATTCTGTATTTACTTGAAAAAGGGAACAGTAATAAATTAGGATGTCTCTCCTCCTTTATATTGGCTTGAGACAGTTAAGAAACGTTATTTCGTGCCTTAGCGGAGTTACCACCCTTTCCCCAACCAACCTCCCTCTAGAAAGGGTTCTTGCTGAAGACTATTTAGTAATTTGCTTTTGTGTCAAATTTTGGCTGTTTTTTCCTTGATTCTAATGTAGCACGAATCCAACCGTCTCTGTTTGTAGGTCCGCAGACTGATCCAGCAGCGTCTGTAACGAGCTTGACGCATCTCTCTACGGCTTGTGTATGACATGGAAACTGAAATAATTCTGAATGAAGAGTAGTACCATGTTTGATGCATGATTCAATATCATCAAGAGAAACTCCTTTGGTTATCGGTGGTTCTGCTATCTGAAAATCTTGCCACATAATGAGATCTGTATAGTCTTTGGCATAAAAATTTACTTCTGGCACCTTAAAATACCTGATAACATCTGTTTCTTGAATGCATGCCCTTGCTTTTATGATACGCCTAAATCCCAACTGACGCACATGCTCCCTTTCATCAGCTATCATTGCAATGAGAATGTTTTCTTGATTTGCGTAATATGCATTTCGCTGAATGACTGAGTCATGTACTCTCCTAAGCTCTTCACGGAGATACCGGCTTCTTGCAATCATATGCCACATATGTTTAGCACCATATTGGCCAGGGCCGGATTACCATTAAGCAAAATAAGCCCGTGCTTAGGGCATCAAGGGAAGGGGGCACCACAGAAATTTTCCATTGTCGGATTTACCATGGATTTATTATACTATTATAATCGCGGCTTATAGCCTATAAGCTGTTGAAAACTGAATTATATATATTCATATATAGTATTTATTTTTTTTCATTGTTTGAATTTGTAGTGAACAACAACCCTTTTGAGAGAATAAATATATTTCGTTGTAATCACACACTTTACGCTTTGCGTTATTATTTTGTTTATATCAAATCTTTGAGCGCCATATTAAAAATACATATAGATTAAATATTTTCGTGTGCTATAGGAAGTTATTCTGAACGTGTGATTTGTGCATATAATATTAAATATATATTTTACATAATCATTTGGTATTGTTTTACAGAAAGATTTAGGTTTATAGAATTGTAATATAAATTAATATTAAAATAAAAGAAACTATAAACTCTCTATATTGCTGTTGTATCAAGTGATGTTTATCACGGCCATTATAATAATAAGATATACTGACCTAAGTTAATTAGCGTTGAAGAAGTTTATCTGTTGCTCTCTCTTCTTCTCTAGGGTAAGTCTATGAAGTGTACTTTATTTGTATATATAACAATATTTTATCATACACGTATCTTTATTTTATAATTTATTTATCTATTGTCATAACAGTATAAAAGAATTTAGATTGTAATAACCAGAGTGAATAATTTGTAATGTATATATAACATCAAACGTAGTTAGGACAATTTAGGCCCTAAGCAAATGTTCATATTTCCTATAATTAAATATTGTGTTTTAAATAAATAAATAAATGTAAATATAAAATGTGGCTCGTTAATAGTGAAATGTTAATATTGATATTTTTATAGATTGCGTATTATTAATTCTAATGTTAAGTATTTTTATTTTATAGGTTTCGGTTCCTTCTTTCGGTTCCTTCTTTTGGTTCCTTCTTTCGATTTGATTTGTATTCAACATTTCGAGTTGATATTTCGGTTGAGTTATATTTAATTGCCACTTATATTTAAATTGCCACTTTGGTTGTGTACGGTTCCCATTTTGTCTTTCTGAGAATAAAAGAACAAAGCCAAGATTGTGATATGTGTAACTGTGTTGATTGCCACATAATATACAAATAAAATATTCTTTTTATTTCTGTATTTTACAGACCCCAAGAACCAAGATGAAACGTGTTCAGTTAAGTGGTGCACAAAAGCGAAAACTATCAAAAGAGAAACAAGAGAAGACTTTGGATTTAGAGTCCAAGACTGCAAAGCTGACTGATTTCTTCACACAAGTTCCACGACCACAACGTCAACATGATATACCGATTCTGAATCAAAACCAATCTCCGTCATCAGAAGTGGACACAAATACCACTTTGATCACTTCAAAATCAAAATATGATGACGTTGGAATCACCGAGGTGTCACAAGCAGGTTCATCTACCACATGTCTCACTACTGATCTCACTTTGCCTGTAAATTCTCTTGATACCTCTACTGCAAATGTTGATTCAAGTTGCTTTACAAGACATTCTGGGGTTGAAATAATTGCTGAAAATGAAAGTTTAGTGGACCATGGTGATGGTGGTGAAATGAATCAGTCTGCAGAAGATGAAGTAAATATAGCAAAAGATCCAGGGTTGTGGCTTGATTTCTCTGCTGATGATGTGGCTTATTGGATTGCTTGTGGACCCAGTGACTGTCAACACCACAATGGGCCATTTGACAAGTCTTACCGGCATTTCAGTAGTGGCAAACCAGCAAGATACTGTTCACAAAAACTTTTCGTTGGGACAAAAGCCAATGGTGAGAAATACAAGAGAGAGTGGTTATTGTATTCACCATCAACAGGATCAGTTTACTGTTATGTTTGTAAACTGTTTGCTCCTAAAAATGTCTCACATTTTGTTATAAGAGAAGGGTTCAGTGACTGGCGAAATACTATTGTAATTGATCATCATGAAAAAAGCACTACTCACCGAGACTCTATGCTAACATACTTAACTCGCAGACAAGGTGCGGGGTTGGGACAACAGTTGGAAAAACAAATTCAGGAAGAGTGTGATTACTGGGAACATGTCTTGAGGCGTGTCATAGCTGTTATTTGTACGTTAGCTGAACGTGGCTTGTCTTTTCGAGGAACAGAAGAAAGATTTGGATCATTGCAGAATGGGAATTTTTTAGGGCTGCTTGAGCTCATAAGCCGGTTTGATCCATTTTTAGCAGGTCACATTTTGAAATATGGAAATTCTGGCAAAGGAAATCCTTCTTACCTGTCCAAAACCACCTGTGAGGAACTCATTCAACTAATGGCTCAAAAGGTCCACGCACTCATTGTTGACGAAGTAAAATCTTCTGGTTATTTTAGTTTGTCAGTTGATTCAACACCAGATCTATCACATATCGATCAGTTAAGTGTTGTACTTAGGTACTTAAAAGATGGATAGCCTATTGAACACTTTAACCTTTCTGAAAATGAAAAGCCATACTGGTGAGGAAATGGCAAATCAGGTGTTGCAGTACTTACGTGAAGTTTGTAAGCTAAACTTTTCAAAATGTAGGGGTCAATCTTACGACAATGCTGCCAACATGTCTGGGCGTTATAAGGGGATGCAGCAAAAAATTTTAGAAACAAACAAGTTTGCTATATATGTGCCCTGTGCAGCCCATTCACTAAATCTGGTAGGCCGAAGTGCTGTTGACTGCTGTCAAGAGGCGGTTAATTTCTTCTCTACAGTGCAGTTGCTCTATACCTTTTTTTTAGCCTCAACCAGCAGGTGGGAAATTCTTAAAGGTTGTATTGGAAATGAAAGTGTCTTAAAATCCCTCTCTGATACCAGATGGGAGGCACATGCTATGGCAACAGCAGCAATTTTGAAATCTTTCCTTAAAATTTTAGAAGCGTTAGAATGTATAGCTGAAGACCAGTCACAAAAGGGAGACACTAGAAGAGAAGCAAATAATATTGCAAATAAGATGCAAGAGCTAGAATTCGTTTTTATGTTGAATTTTTGGAATGAGATTTTGCAAAATTTTCATAGAGTAAGCAAAGTTCTACAGAATAAGGATGTGAACTTAAAAACATGTGCAGATCTGTATTGATCATTAGCTGACCAACTGTGCACTTCACGAGATGAATTTGAAAGATATGAAGCAGCTACAAAGGAAATGCTACCAGATGTTGATTACAAGGCAGCTCAAACTCGCAAACGTATCAGAAAGAAGGTACCCAATGACGGAGATGCACCAGAAGTATATCTGAATGCCAGAGATAAATTTCTTATCACCACCTTTTACACAATTGTTGACAAACTTCAAACTGAGATGAGAAGAAGAGGAGAGATATACAAAGAAATAGCAGAGAGATTTTCTTTTCTAAGTGATGTGCCACATAATGTCACCACTTCATCATCTACTGAAATTGAAAGGTATTCTCAGGGTTGTAAAAAGATGATTGATGCTTACCCAGAGGACTTGAACACTAATTTCTCTGCTGAGCTTCAGCAGTTTCACTCATATGTGTGCCATAAGTTCAGTGCAAAAAAAAATGTAAAAACAAGATTCAGTCATGCTGAACTTTATAAAATAATTGTAGAAGACAATATTGAGTGCCTTCCCAAATGTAGAAATTGCCTTTCGTATATTTTTAACATTAATGGTCACAAATTGCTCAGCTGAGCGTTCATTTTCTCAGTTGAAGTATATTAAAAATACCAACAGAACAACTATGCAACAAGGCAGGCTGGATGCCTTATCTCTACTAAGTATAGAAGCAGATGTGTTACGTAAGATTAGTTTTGAGGATCTGATCAAAGACTTTGCAATTAAAAAAAGTAGGAGAAAACTTTTCAAATATAAATGAAGTGGAAGTATACAAAAATAAACATTATTTTCCATCTTACTGTAAGTTTTGTTTCATTTCAAAAAATAAAATTTTATTTTATGGTTTATTTTTGTTTATATTTTGAATTACATATATATGGGGCACCAAAATCTTTTAAGTGCCTAGGGCCTCTAAAGGTCTTAATCCGGCCCTGATATTGGCATAATGGTTTACGCTTTATCTGAAACCACATTGGTGCGTATACCCTAACAATGAAAGTAGCTAATTCTTGTAAATTGCCTGAAGGATTCTCTGTGCTTGCATATAACCGCAGAGTCCTGTTTGCTGTGGTGAGCCACCTTGAATGTGATATATTGCCTGGACTCTTATGACTAAGACTCTTTGAGAATGTTCCACTTGATATAGCCTTGTGAATTTCAAGAAGGTATTTCTGGTCAGTACTTATGTCATCTACATCAACTTCACACATGTCCTCTTGAATTTTAATGGGTTTGAAGTTAACTATGGGAAGCTTTTCACAGTCTGAAAGTGCTCGGCCAATTTCTCCTGAAAATGCTCTTGGTCCAGTAGTGGTACCATCCAAGTGATGAAACAGATGGCGCAATGGAAGTTCATTAAGGTGTAAAAGGCATATCAGCCACTGCAATGGCTTATTAAAGGCTTCTTCCAGTAATCTTATTGTGCCTCCAATACTACCAGTGTTAACCACTGTCGAATCACAGCCAACTGCAACGATGTTCCCTATATCATCATTCCTTTCTTTCAAGCAATTCACTAGCGCTGTGCAAATGTATTTAGCTTTGCCACTGGAAGGTGTCACATGTGCAAAGTACAGAGAGTGTGGTTCAGATATTATGCTGATATGCTCTTCGCGTTTGGTTCTTTGGTGGTTAGAGCCATCACTCTCCTGGACTTGAATCATTGTTTTATCCTTTCTGCCATCAAAGTATAATCCCCGCATGGTTTTTGGCTCTCCTATCTGTTGTAGTTCCTTTCTCTGTTTTTGTCTTTCACGTCTTAGCTTACTTCTGTCTATAATATTCCCTTTGTCTTCGGGAGTAACAATTTTAAGATCTGCCAATACTGCAGAAGCAATAGCAGCCCCAGCTCTGTCCGACATTTTAAATCTATCACAAGTAATTGCTAATGAAGGCAGTGGCTCACGCATCTGTTGTTCTGATATTACATACTGAGTCGAGGTTGTATCTTCCTCATTATCTTCAGATATCTCTTCTAGTTGTTGAAGTTCACTTGTCTCTGTTTCGATTTGTAAGTTGGACGTATTGGTTATAGCAGCACTAGTTGTTTGTGAGGATTCCAGACGTGCTTTTTCCATTTCCTTTCGATGTTCTCTTGCTTGTAATCGTCTTGTGTGTGCTATGTCAATGCTTCCTATCACCATTATTCTGCGTGTTCGTTGGTCATTTAAAAAATCCTGCTCTTTTGGAGGGACTTTCTTACTCTTTTCACATGAGCATCTCCTAAACTCCTTACATTTGCAGGTGCAGATGTCAAACAAAGTGCATTTTGAAGAGTTTTCAAATTCTTCAAGCTGATTTTTGTACTTAGGATGATCCTTGCGTGACTTGTATGGCTTTAATAAGGACCTGTATTTATCAAGGTACACTCGCATCATCTGTAAAACGCGTGTATGTGAAATTTGGCAAAGAGGCCTTCTTTCAAATATTTTCTACCTGTTTGGAAACTGCCTCTGCTATTTCAGAAAATGAAGGCTCCTTGTTATTCATCTGCTCCTTCACTAAATGTTTTGTGAACAGGTAATCTTTCATAATGCAGTTATAAGTTGGTAGTTGCATATCACTCATCTCACAAGGTACTTCAAATATGGCACACTTCATATCTTCTCTAGTGAAATGTTTATATTTAGTATTTGATGCCATAATATTTTTAAGAAAAATTCACAATCACAAAATATCCTGTAACATCAAAACATTATATAATTAATATATATAATATATTTTATAAGTATATATAATATATTATATAAATATATAATATATTATATAAATAAACTAAAATTATATAATACATTATAACAAGCATTTTATAATAAAATCAATATTATCTCTATATAAATCACTTTAAAATAAAGTTTTATAATATTCCGATCATATTAAAAACTCTCCGATCAACTGAGCGACTAGGCCTACTACCTAAGAAGACAAGTGTTAACACACTGTTCTAATGACTCACAGAAAGAAATTCCTTCACCCCCCCCCCCCCCTCAACCCTCCCCCACAACATTCAGTGTAGTCTCAACATGACTCAGTTACTCTAAATTGTGTTAACTTCAGCTCTCTTGTGGCAGCTGAAGATATTAAGCATATGAAAAGGCATTTTCAGAAAACGAATTCCTATCATTTAAGAATCTTAATCAAACTATTAGATAATTCTAAGATAAAATTTTATAATAATTTGACAAACCTAAAATAGGAGCAATTTTTTCCTTTTTACACAAAATTGTATTAACTTTAGCCCCCTGGTGGCAGCTGAAAATTTTAAACAAATGAACTCATATTTTGGCAGGCATATTTTCGTCCACTAAATGCAACTTTTAATCACTATTAGAACTTCATACTAGAAAAAAAGTATTTTTCGCTCCACCCTAATATACACAGTATATAACACTGGGGAACAAATTTCAATTTTTTGTCTATTGAATTAGATTTGACAGTTACTTCTAGGTAATTTGGGTGCGCTGAGCACGAATTTTTACTCGGTTTTGCTCTATCAGGTCCTGATTTTGCTCAACACCCCTCCTCTTTCGTCGTATTCATAAAAAGGTTTTTTTCTCAATACTCGCTAAGTCTTTTTGCAGTTACACATTATGCAACTAGGTTTTTATCTAGGTATTTGTACCTATTGTTATGGTATTGTTGTATTATGTATATTTTTATATGTAACACCCTAAAATATTTTTTAATTTTGTCATTTTTAACCCATTTTAATATTAGTAAATTAAGCTAAAAATATCATAGAATTCTAAAATTTTCTCGAGCGTTCCTGTTCTCTGTAGAGTATTCTAGAGGGACAACTAAAATATATAAAAGCGACTCGTTTCCAGAGTTAATCAGTCAATTCAATCAGTCAGTCAGTCAGTCAGTCAGTTGAGTTAGTTAATTAAGTTTGGGCATTAACATAATTTTGAATTGGCATATGATTTAGTGAGTAATTTTGTCATCGTGATTTAATATAGTTGATTTAATTAGACGTAATTTATATTGTACCTACTCATCCGTGTTTCTAGTTTAATTTCATAGATTGTAAGTACCTATTTCATAATAAGTACCTATTTAAACTAATTTTTGTGTTTATATTTCAGATTTTCTTAAATTTATATGAATTAAGGCTTTAAATACCTTTACAAATTGGCAGAACAATCAAGCAATATGTCATCAAGCACTAGAAAGTTCAATGCAAAAACAACCCTGATTCCTTCTGTTATATATGTGGAAATTTTACACTTCCACATCAACGAGCAAATATAACTGACTTCGTAAAAAGAGCTTACTTAGCTTATTTTGGCATAAAACTGGGGGACCAAGATAAATCGTGGGCTCCACATAAAGCCTGCACTATATGCATTGAAAGACTGACATTGGACGAAGGGTTCGGATTCAAAAAATACCTTTTGGAGTTCCGATGGTAAGTTTATGATTTCATAAAACTACGTAATTTAATCACTAGTATACTGTAACTTACCTAAATGTAATTGTAACTTAGGTACATAAACAAAAATTTACAGAAAATGTTTATAAGAATCTCAAATATTGCATAAGGTTGAAACACATAGAAATGTTAAATGTTTGGGTGA
Source organism: Bathynomus jamesi (assembly GCA_023014485.1). Lineage (NCBI taxonomy): Eukaryota > Metazoa > Arthropoda > Malacostraca > Isopoda > Cirolanidae > Bathynomus > Bathynomus jamesi. The sequence continues at coordinate 931,509 of JAJOZX010001285.1, read as the reverse complement.
TAACTTTTGATAAAATCATAAAAACAAGTCTCTCGTCGCTTTTGTTAACGCTTTACAATTTTTTTTCCATATCAGGTGTGGCGAGAGCCTACTAACCACGAGACCGATTGCTACCTTTGCTTTGTCAAGACTTCGGGCTTCACTAAGAAAAATAAACATTGTATCGAGTACCCAAATTTCGACACCGCGATACGACCTGTGCTACATTCAAATGAGATCCCCATTCCAAAATTTAAGGGTCTGCCAACTCAAGAATTAGTTGAAGATGTTCCTGAAAATATTGTTATGCACTTTGAGGAGTCAGACACCGATTTTGACCCAAGCGTATTTGAAAGTCAAAACGATCCGCAAAAGTTTAACCAGGCCGAGTTGAATGATCTTGTAAGGGATCTAAATTTGCCAAAAAAGGCTGCGGAAATTTTAGCTTCAAGACTTAAAGAGAAAAACTTGCTTACTTCAAACACATACATTTCATTTTACAGAAAAAGAGAAGAAGAACTTGTTAAATATTTTAGAACAGAGGATAGTTTAGTATATTGCTGCGACATAGTTGGTTTGTTAAAGAAGATGGGGGTTGAGTCTTACGAAGCAAATGATTGGCGCTTGTTTTTAGACAGTTCGAAAAGAAGTCTTAAGTCTGTGTTGTTGCATAATGGCAATCTATACGGCTCGATACCGATTGGGCACTCAACAAAATTAAAAGAAAAGTATGAACATATAGAAAAGGTTTTAAATCTTATCAAATATAGGGAGCACGAGTGGATCATATGTGTTGACTTAAAAATGGTTAATTTTCTGCTAGGACAACAAGGAGGGTATACTAAATATCCCTGCTTCCTTTGCTTATGGGACAGCAGAGCCAAGGAAGAACATTATTTCAAACAAATCTGGCCAGCACGAACATCACTTACTGTCGGAGAAAAAAACGTAATTAATCCACCTTTAGTGAGCAGAGATAAAATCATATTTCCTCCTCTGCATATAAAACTAGGCCTCATTAAACAATATGTAAAAGCTTTAGATACGAACGGCGAGTGTTTCAAATACATAACTTCAAAATTTCCAAGTTTAAGTTATGAAAAAATCAAGGCGGGAATTTTCGACGGTCCACAAATAAGAACAATGATTAAAGACAGCAATTTTCCTAATGTCATGAATGAACGCGAAAAAAGTGGCTGGTTCTCATTCGTGGACTTGATAGAAAACTTTTTAGGCAATTATAGGGCAGATAACTACGAAGAAATCGTAAAAAAACTTTTAAGGGACTACAAAGAGTTAGGTTGCAATATGAGCATAAAAATGCATTTTTTGAATAGCCATCTTGACCAATTTCCAAGTAATTTAGGTGATGTAAGTGACGAACAAGGGGAGAGATTCCACCAAGATATCAAAATTATGGAGGAACGGTACCAAGGCCGCTGGGATTCCCACATGATGGCTGATTACTGCTGGTGCTTGAAAAGAGACCTGCCATCAACAAGCAAATACGCTAGAAAGTCTTACAAAAGAAAATTTTTGCCACAGTGAAAGCTTCATATCTGTTTGTTTTTTTTATTTTGTCATTTCTATCGTTATAATGTAATTTTACTGTAGTTTGAACTGCTTGTATTCATGAAACTTGAAAAAAAAATTTAACACATGACTTAATTTTTTAGTCCTAATTTGAAAAATCTGGAAAATGGCACATAGGCTGTCGACAAGAATCAGGACCTGATAGAGCCAAACCGAGTTGAAATTCGTATTCAGCGCACCCAAATTACCTAGAATCAAGTGTCAGATATCATTCAATAAAATACGTGTTGCCCAGTGTAATATATAGAAGAAAGAGTGATGCTCCTTACGGCAAAATTAGAATCCCTTGAGACTCCAGTTACGACCCCTCCTGCCTCAGTTTCTACTAATAATATAAATAGTATTAATAGCCCTCTCTCTTCCCCTAGTTCCCAACCCTTCGTTCGAGTGCGTAATGGAACCCCATTGAGAAAACCTAAGACTTGTCTTCCAGTAATAACAAGCAATAAGTTTTCTGTTTTAGGTTTCGAAGATGATGATGAACCGGAAATACGACTCGTTGGCGATTCCCTTGTTCGAGGGCAGCTCGTGGAATTCTGTGGTAGAAACCCTCGACGTAGGCGCCGTTACTGCTACCATGGTGCAAGGGTGGAGGATATAACTAATAGTGTTGACCATTTTACAGACGGTACCGCCGAGGACACAACGTATGTTATTCATGTCGGTACTAATAACGTTTTAAATTCTAGATCGGAAGAACTGCTGGCTAGGTACAGGTACTTACTAGAGCGACTAAAGGAGAAAACTAATAAGATTGTCTTAACAGGTATACTTCCTCGAATTATCCAACGAAACGATTTCTACAGCAAGGCGACATATATTAACAACAACCTAAAGTCTCTTTGCCAACAGGAAGGAGTACATTTTGCGAATTTTTGAAACAGTTTCTACAGCAGGAGGGACTTGTTCCTCAACGATGGACTTCATCTTAATGACGTTGGAGCTGCGCGTTTAGGAAGACTATTTCATAATACTGTCTCTTCTTTTCAGGCAGCCGTAACTCAAACGGTCGCAGCGGAAATTCCATAAATTTCCCCTGCGCTCGCGAAGGTGTCGCAGTTACAAACAATTTAAAGGTTCTGTACCTAAATGCTCGTAGCCTACGGAATAAAATAAACGAATTTTTTTCTTTAATTGCTTGTAAAGACTATGATGTAATTGCGATAAGTGAATCGTGGCTTAGCACTGAAACACGTGACTTTGTACGGGAGGATCAAATTAAAGGTTATAGACTTTTTGTTAAAAACAGAATAGGTAGGCGAGGAGGCGGTGTTATGTTGTATATCAAAGATAATATTGCGAACGTTATAGAAGTAAAGCACACAATTCCAGAACCGATAGATTCGACTATAGCAGAACTTAAATTGAACGATTTCAAACTTGTTGTTGCGGTTAAATATAGGCCCCCTAATCAAACAGCTGATACGGACGAAGCGTTATATCGTGAACTAAAGAGAATAATCGGTAGTGAGCAGGCTTTAGTTATGGGTGACTTTAATTGCGCCAACGTGAATTACGATACAATGCAGAGAGACGCGGAAGGTAATCGTTTAGTTAATTTTCTCGAGGATAGCTTTTTATTCAAAAGGTTGGGGAACCTACGAGGTTGGACAGTATTTTAGATTTAGTAATAACTACGGATGATAGGCTAATTACTGATCTTCAAGTAATAGAACCGTTAAGCAATAGCGATCACAATATGGTAGAGTTTGTCCTCTCAGTAAGTCACTCGAAACCAACTAACTCGACTAAAATTCCTAACTTCCAGCACGCAGACTTTTGTAAATTTCGAAATAAATTGTCACATGTCAATTGGGAAAACGTAATGGGGAACTCCAACGCAAAAGTAATGTGGGAATCATTCGAAACGGTATTTAGGACTATAAATGAGGAATGTGTACCGTACAAAATTAAGCATGCGAAAGTAAACAACAAGCCCTTGTGGTATAGAGTAGGAGACATTATAAAGAGTAGAGATAGGGCTTATAGGCTACATAAGTGCGCTAAAGACAATTTGTTGTTACGAAACGACTATATATCTTTAAGGCGTGAAGCCAAAAGTGTAATAAAAAAGTCCAAGCGCGAATTTGAAATCTCCATAGCTCGTGACGGTAAAGAAAACCCCAAGCGAATTTTTCAATACGTGAATAATAGAAATCCAGTAAAGAGTGTCTTGGGGCCTTTGAAAAATGTAAACGGAGATCTAGTTTCTGAAAACAAGGAAATGGCTACCTTGCTAAACGAATTTTTTACGTCAGTTTTTACTATAGAAGATGTAACGAATATCCCTACGGTCATAGACATATTACCTTTTGATAATGGTAATATTTTGGATAATATCGTGGTTAGTGAAGGGAAGGTAATGCGCTATATTGATAAAATGAAAACGCGTAAATCACCGGGGCCGGATTCCATATATCCCATACAACTAAAAGAT
>JAJOZX010001285.1:665000-922500 GCA_023014485.1 Bathynomus jamesi | reverse complement strand
TTTGAAAGATTAAGAATAATGTAAAAAATAATTAACAAAAGATACTAATTTTGCAAAGTATACATTTTTGGATAGCAACAAAATGTTGGGGTTGTACATAGAGTACAATCCGCGCACATCGTTAAATACATTGCAATTCTGATACACCTTAATTACGATTACAATTATATCAACCAATTCACATTCAGTTATTACAGTTAATTATAATTTTATAGTGTTTTATATTTCTAGACAATTATGGTGACCATTATTCTAGGATTTATTTCGGTAGTCAGGGACGTATTGAGAAAGCTGGATTAAGAGTATAACGCATAAAGAACATGGGCACATACATACTGTATAACATAACACACACACACACACACACACACACACACAACGTTTTGAATTAGAACAAGCAAAAGAAGAGGTTTCGGACTCAGAAGCTCGCTTTTGGCGACGTCATTGGAATTCGAACACTCTTGTCAGCACCAACGAGTATCTTGCGAGAGATTAAATAATTCAAAGAAAAAATAAAATTATTAAATAAGTGACTACGTACGCATGGACGTATTTATGTATAAGGTAGCTACGTACGTAACCATAATCAGCGGACATGTACGAATACACAAAGTACAGGGTGTCCCAAAAGCCTGTTGCCCCGACGTTTTCTTAACTCTTTTTTTTTCGGGCAACAGACTTTTGGAACACCTTTACACACATGTCACACAATAGGTTATGCGTGTAATATAGACGGACACAAGTAAACACTGACTGACATGTTGATAAGGCATAGGTAGACAGTACGTAGATTGATGAATAAATAAATTCGAAAATAATTAAAGATAAAATTAATAAAAGTTAGCGGTCAAGAAAGGATATGAACGTATGAATGAACATGGGCGACAATATTTTATACTCTATCACATCAGATAAGACAACGTAAATAATGACTTGTATAGTTAATTCATAATTAATACACCATAGTTATTTAATTCGTACGTACAATATAAGTCATTATTGGGAGAAATGAGAAGAAATGAATTAGAGAGACAGTAATAAAGGGTTTACAGCCATGGTACAAGAGTGAGTGAAACTCTTAATTAAATATATATACTTATATACAGTAAATATTAAGGAATTGCGGTATTTGGGGATGAATTAAATAAATGAGTAAAGAAGTAAAACAAGAGTTCAAATCGTGCACATTCAATGTTCATGCATAATTTGGTAAAAATTTAGGGATGAGGGTTAGATGCAAGATAACAATAATTAACTATAATCAATTCTATAACAAATGGAAAATGGAGATATAGGAAATATTCTGATGAAAATGTAAAACGATCTAAACCGTCGATTGTTTTGTTTGCACTTTAAAGGAATGAAATTATGGGACATTCGCTTCTCAGAGCGAACTTCTAATGGCACAAACATGGATACCGCTCAACCATAGAAATGGTAGGTCGCATGGTTGTGACATATATATAAATAAATAAACAGAACGTACTGTGCGTAAAGATACTAAGTTTTGAAAGGACTTAACTCTATTAACCATTAGATTTAACAAATAAATTTTGGCTATTCGACAGATAAATTTTTCTTCTAGATTTGTACGGCTCATTAAAACTTTCATTTTCCTTTCAAAAAAGTTTTTATAAGTCACTCATGGTCAAAATTTTGATGAACTTTTCCAAATACTGGATAGATTTTATAGCCTTTGACTGCATTTGTTTCGATATTTTCTTTAGCTTTCATTTTGTTTTTCACTTTTGTTTAGACACTTTCATTGCCTTGCTCTTATTTCAGAGTTGAAATTTCTCCAAACGAAAATTGACGTTTGAAATTATTATACTGTAGTTCATGCACTTCCGTGTGTGTGTGTGTGTGTGTGTGTGTGTGACACATACCAACAGCAACTGGCTTGGTGTTATTTTCAAGTATGAAGCTCCCATTTCGAGTGGTATACAGGCTATTTCACCTTTTCTTTACAGAGCAGAGAATTTGTTTTACAGCTTATTAAACCGTCTAAATTTCTTCATTAAATAATTAACTAAATCGCAGAACATAAAAATTCTTATATTATATACGAGTATATATTATTATATAATATAATTATTATATGAATTTTAAATTTAAATTCGTGTCTTAAATTTATTGTTTTATAATTTAACAGAATATAAATTTTCATTACATATAAAATAATATTTATTAAAGGAAAATAGATTACAGACTTCGAATAAGGCCTATTCGGACCATCTTTTTTGTTTTTTATACACAATTACACTTTAAAAGGGTTATTTTATTTATTAACTGAAATAAAAGCATGAAATTTTTGCTATACCTTCTTTACACATGGAAAATTAGTCCCCTAGTGCAAAACATGCTCTATGTGATGAGTTCATGATACTTTCGACGGAAGAGTCCTGTCCAGCAGATTTCCTGCAGTTTATGATAAAGGAATATCATGGCCACGAATATCACCAGATTCAAACCCCTGTGACTTTTATCTGTGGGGTTACTTAAAAAAAGGTGTTTAAACAGAATTCACACGCAATAGAAGAACTGAAAGCATCAACTGAACAAAAAATTTCCCAGATTTCAACAAATACTCTGTCCAGAGTACTGCAAAATTTTGTTGATCGTGCGCAGAGTTAATGAGCTGAGAGGACATCGCATAGAGCATGTTTTAAAAAATACTAGTGAATTCGAGAAAATAATTTATTAAGTAAAGGCTAGTGTCATAAAGCGTGCACAAAGAAAAATAACAAATTGAAAACAATCCCAACGAAGTAACAGCTTAAAAGAAATTCCTCCTACAGGAAAAGAATTATAAATTGAGGTTCAGATTTCTCAGACGAATTCGAAAAGCATAAAGGAAATAATATACGTGTTATAGAATGATACGTCTTTCACACCTCGAGCGAACACGCGCCTTCTACTCAACGCCCCTTATATGGGCTGGTCCTTAGCGTCCTTGCGCGGATCCAATGCTCATGCGCGAGACTCGAGCTATTCTATAAAAGGCCGAGTCGAGGCACACATGGGATGATTCTGTATTGGGTCTGGGTAGTAGTTGGATGGGAGACCGTCCTCCTCGCCCAGATTATGTAGCGACCCGTGGTTCGGATCCCACGTAAAGCTGTAGGTCCCCTCCGTCATATGACCTAAGATGTTGCGAAGGATGTTAAACAACCCGAATAAAAAAAAAGATTCTCTTACTGTCAATACCTCAACATGGTGTGTATAAAGCCTGTGCCGTCAGGCAAAGTTCATTAATCATGTGTTCATAATAAACTATGTAAGCCTGTGTCATTGAATTCATCATTCCTTCCTGGTTCACCCTGTCAGCATCGTTTACATCCCAATGCCCGAGAACGATTAGGGCAACACCGATATCCCTCCCAAGCCTCTGGTACCGAACCCACGACGCACTTGGACCACGAGGAGTCGTCCCTGACAACCAGTCCCCCACATTCATACTACACACCATCAACATTGTAATATACCAAAGGAAAAAATATGGCAAAAAATATGGAAAGTGTATAAACTGCTTTAAATATGGAAAGTTGAAGAGATAGACTATGTTTAATGGAATGTGCCGCGTACCAGCTCTGCGATTGCAATAAATTTACATAAAAAGGCTAGGAAAATGTTGAAAAGAACAAATAACTAGGAAAGAGTATGGAAAACAACAAAAAAGTAATACAAACGGGAATGGAGAATGTTGAAGTAGAAGAAAAAATTGCAACAAGTTAGTAGTATGACCGCATAAGGAGAGAGTGCAGAACAATTGCAATGTTGCTCAAATGTTGCAAGGTGCCAAAAAAAGGGGAATCCCCCAGCTTGCTGGGGGTTGTCCACCTAACTTCTTTGGGGGAGAAGTTGGGACGGCCTCAGCCCCCAAAGGGGTATACCTAACCTAAGAGAGAGAGGGAGCGAAAGACAGAGCATCCTACACCTGGAAGATCCAGGTGCATAATGGAAGCTCACGGTAGCATCACTTGGCTTAGAACTCGAAATCCGCCAGTTGGCAGTTGGCTTAATCCGCCGGTTGGCTTAGAAGGCATAAATGGCTTGTATATATTAATAACCTTCGAACGAATTAAAAGCACACACAAACGCACATACACCTCCCGGCTATATATACACCCATAGATCCCTATTATTACACACACACACACACACACACACAACGTATACAAACAGATGCATGTAAAGCCCCAATAGCAAAATATATACGAGCATAACCATCAAACAAAAAACCCACCACAGCACCACAATTATCAATCGTTCAAGTATAGCTTACCATCACCTAACCAAACCCACCTTACTCACGGCTTTTACTTACCAGCTCCTGATAGACCGACAAAGTCTCTAAATACAACCTAATTAATAGACAAAGCTATTAAACATTAACAAATACGTTTATGGGTCCATGGGGTAGACCGACCGTTTCAAAATAAGAGTAACACTAATAGGTTTTCTCTTAAGCTTTCATGGTGGAACACCACGAAGCCAATTTGACGTTTGGTGCGCGATCTTTCAAACAAAAAAATCGAATAAGATAAACTACCATAAGTTTAATGCCAAAACAAATTTTCACCATAATATACAATGTTATCCTTAAACTATAATATAAAAATGTTTAATGTGATTTTTTAAAACAAAAGAGAAATTAAATTAGGGGTAACTATTTCATTTTTCCTCTTTTGGTCAATTATTTTGTTTCAATGCAAATTTATCTTCAATATACAATTTTATCCTTGAACTATAACATAAAAAGCATTAATATGATTGATAACTATTTCATTTTCGTCTTTTGGCCAATTATTTTCTTTCAATACAAATTTATCTTTAATATACAATTTTATCATTAAACTACAACATAAAAAGCATTAATATGATTTTTAAAACAAAATAGAAATTAAATTAGGGTTAACTATTTAATTTTTTCTCTTTTGGCCAATTATTTTGTTTTCAAAAAATTTATCTTTAATATACATTTTTATCCTTAAACTATAACATAAAAAACATTAATATGATTTTTAAAACAAAATAGATTCTATTTCGGGATAACTATTTAAGTTTTCCTCTTTTATCCAATTATTTTGTTTCAATACAAATTTATCTTTAATATACAATTTTATCCTTAAACTATAACATAAAAAGCATTAATATGATTTTTAAAACAAAATATCAGGTCATCCATAAGTAATGTCGTTTTTTACGATAGATTAAGTTTAAACTAGTCCTACTCGGTTTAAGCATAAATTTTCCGAAGGTCATATCTAGGAGGAGATCTATCGTGTTTTGCTACATACTTTACAGACCTTCACCAGTGAAGACGTGTGTTTTGCTTTATGTGAACCCCTTATAAACATGGCGGTATCAGAAGAGCATATCAGGCATATAAAGCAACGCGAAACATTCAGGACGTTTATGGCAACGATATTCTGCGTGTGAGGAAATGTCAAAGATGGTTTCAAAAGTTTAGGAATGGTGACTGCTGTTTGACAGATGCAGCACGCTCTGGACGCCCTGCTGAGTTTGATGATGACCTGCTGTTAGCCGCACTTGAAGAAGACTGTTCAACAACTGTCGAAGAATTGGCCCAGAAACTCAATTCATCCCCGTCCACCATCCATCGACATTTGCAACAACTCGGGAAAGTGCCTAAGGTTAGGAAAATGGGTGCCACATGAATTGTCGGTCGACAATCTGAGGGTGCGGGTAAATATTAACACAGCTCTTCATTCCCGTGAATTCCAAGATCCGTTTTTGCACCGTTTAGTGACTGGTGATGAAAAGTGGATACTGTACCAGAATGTTAAGCGCCGTCGACAGTGGGTTTGTGCCGGAGAACCAGCGACACCACAGCCAAAACCAGATCTTCACCCTCGGAAGGTGTTGCTTAGTGTTTGGTGGGATAAAGGTGGTGTAATACACTTTGAAACCTTACCACACAACCAAACAATCACCGCTCAAGTCTACTGTCAACAACTGGATCGATTGAACACTGCACTAAAAGAAAAGAGACCTTCTTTGTTTAATCGGAAAGGAATCGTGTTCCACCACGACAACGCACGTCCTCATACCGCTCGGATCACTTTTGCAAAAATTGAGGAGCTTGGGTGGGAAAACTTCCACATCCTCCATATTCTCCAGACCTTGCTCCTTCAGATTATCATCTCTTCAGGAGTCTGCAAAACTATCTTGACGAGAAACAGTATACTTCTTTAGATGACCTGCACAACAGTCTTTGTACGTTTTTTGCCTCCAAACCGCCTGAATTTTATAAACATGGCATTGAAAAGCTTGTACGACGTTGGCAGAGTGTCATTGATTCCGATAGAAAATATATACTAGATTAAAAAGTTTCAGTTGAGTTTTTTTTTCCTTCAAATTCCGATCTAAAAAACGACATTACTTATGGGACGACCTGATAGATACTATTTCGGGGTAACTATTATATTTTACCTCTTTTATCCAATTATTTTGTTTCACTACAACTTTATCTTTAATATACAATTTTATCCTTAAACTATAAGATAAAAAGCATTAATCTGATTTTTAAAACAAAATAGATACTATTTCGTGGTAACTATTATATTTCACCTCTTTTAGCCAATTATTTTGTTTCAATAAAAATTTATCTTTAATATACAATTTTATCCTTAAACTATAACATAAAAAGCATTAATATGATTTTTAAAACAAAATAACCTATGGATTGAATAAGTTATATTTGGCAAAGACCCGCCCCGCCCAGAATTCGCGGCTCGTCCAATTACAACCCAATGGGTGGGCATGAGAACGAATCCATGGTCTCTGGTTAGTGGAAAACTTCACGTTACAGCCACACCCAAATTCTCAGCTAACGGGAAACTCGCGAATCGAATATTGGGGTGGGTCCAATCGGGGTCACGTATATAAAAGGGAACATTTTCAGCTGGATCCACAACAGTGATTTTATCAACGAGTAACTACACATTCTCTCATCATGGGCACTTCCAGTCAGACATATCAGCTTTACTGCTCCCCTCAGGTCTTTGAAGACGGGGACCTCTCTGCAAGGGCTACGCTCCATCTTTTCGCAGCGGCCGATGGAGGAAACCTCCTCTCCACACAAAACGTTCCAGAAATTTGTGACGGCCAGAAAGAACCAGCGGATAAAGAGGCCATTGAGATGTGAGTAATTACATAACAATTTAGTTTGTGATTCATTCTCAGGCTATACACATCGAATCATTCAGTGATTAACCCTTCCAAGTGTTAGTTAATTTATAAAAAGCCATAATAAACGAAGTGAAATGATATCTGCCCAGGGGTTCTGCAATATGGGCCAGATTACTATAAGCTCTCGCGCAAAGCGGGAAAACAGCGTCTGATGAGTAGTCCGTATTCATAGCCCCGCCCAACGCAACGCCATTGACGTAGAGAGTTATATTTTTAAGGCCGAAATTCTCGAATTTGAAGGCGCTCTTTTTATATTTAACTTTCGCCGAAGCGTGATCATGCATTCCAATTAAAAGCCGTGTAGGTAGAACTCCCAGGGCCATGTTTTCTATCTGCTTCGAGGCCAACCCTGCGGGCACTGTGTATAATTTGATCTGTACTCTGTTAATTTGGTATTTTACTGTGGTGTGTAGTAAATTTTTTCAATTTCTATATATTTCTGCGAACTTAGTTTCAGTCACAATACGCGCAGATATGTTTCCATAATGTGAATCACAACGGGGTTTGCGCCCTCTTCTTGATCAGGTCCCTGATTTATGCAGATCTCAGGATTCGGGCGGGTGAGCTTTAATTTCATATCCACCCCATTCATAAGCAGTTTCTCCTGGAATGTGAAGTCTGGATGCAGACGTCCAAAACATTCGTATATCTTCATTTAGAATTTGTAAATTTGTCCTTTATACTACTTTCGTTTTTAAGCTGATAATAGCCCTCGGCAGATAAAAAAGTGTCCTTCGCTTCCTTTGAAAAGTTGAGGAAATTTTCAAGATAGTCTCGTAGGTGATAATAGCCCATTCCTGCCGTGATGTTGAACTGATTTAAATATACATCACACTGGGTGAATATGGAGTGTAGAAAGTTTGTTTCGGGAAATACAACATATTTATCATCGCATTCCGTTCCATCTGAATGGGCTATACGTAGTTTAGCGTACATGTGCATGCAGCATGGATAAAAAAGTAAGGACATGAGCTGGGTATTACGAATTCTATAGGGGCACTCGGGGAACTAATTGTGTTTAATGAGTTAATTGTAATAAAGTCACTGCGCTCAATAGAAACTTGTGTTGGGGGCATATCAAAGAGGGACAGCTCCGATTTACAATATTGTGAGCTACACGGATGGATGAAGCGTTCCATGACGAGTCAGAAATACTGCCACCTCTCTCGACAAGTAGTAAACAGCCTATGATTCGTGAGAGCAATGTCTTCAGCTTATATCAATTAAAGAAATAATCAACCATAGGATTCATTCGCTTAGAACACTGCTTCTTCCTTTTTGATATCCTTTTACGTTTAACGCCGCTTGTTGGTAACCGGACAACCCTCTTCTTCCCACCACCACGCATTTTTCTCTTTGCATCTTTGATGATTTCATCTCGTGTACATTTTAAATGATTTTTTAGAGCTTCTTTAAGTTTAGCCCCGCCATCATGTCTTCTACCCCGTTAAAACCTGATTGTAAAGCTTTCCTCCCGAGGTATCTGGCGCCCCTCTTCAGCAATGGGACAGCCGTACGTAGTATGGTTGAAAAAGTGGATCTAAGCCCAATCCCACGCTGATATCTCACCCATCAATAGGGTGTGAAAGGCCTTCGGGTCATTATAACTCAGTGCGACGAAAATGCAGCTTTATTGCTAAGCTCCCATCACCGAATAAGAATTTTTTCCCTCAATCGTTTTTATATATATTGAGATATTGGTTAATAGATTAGTCGCAACATTCACATAATGGCGCTTGTCATATGTAATGCTCAAGCTCTTCCCTCTATGGGTACCATAGTACCGTATCCCACCGAAAAAGTATGATCGCATAGCACCATCTAAGTTTATGCCTAATTTTTCACACTCGTCGATTCTTCTAAGAACCAGAAAAATGTCCTGTTCCTTTTCTATAGTTACAAATTTGGTGGATAGCTGAATTTCGCATATCCCCACCTCATACAAATCACGTTTCAATTCAACGGGTCCATGGAGTTCTGTTACAAAGTTGGTCAGTGTGTTGTTAGGATGAACATATAGAGAAGAAGAGGACAGGAGTGTAACATAGAAGTGGTTGGGCGCCATGTTGCATACTATTTAAGTTTCATTATTGCATCAGCTTTTATATAAATGTTGAAGCTTTCTGGGTACCCTACTCATTTCACCAGGTACATTTTTCTCTTTCCTGAACCTTTGCTGCCAAAATCTTTTTCAATTTTAAACACATTTTTTCCTAAATTAAATGTCACTTTCTGCAACTCCTCGCGATAAAAGCCTCCTGCGATTTCTTCCCCATTCAAATCTTCAACGTAATACATCATTATCTCGCCTTTAGGTCTCATAGCCCTAACTTTAAAAATCTCACGTGTCCAGCCTTGCTCAAGTCCCTTCGCGAATTTATTTCCCGAACGCGATACCCTTACATAATCATTGATTTTGAAACGTGTAGAGTGTGATGGTGCTATACGAATATCTCTTCTTACCACACGCTCTGTGTGCGTACCTCTTTCTAAAACTTCCTTAGGTGTTGTCCCACTCGCGCGATGGTGTGAACGGTTGTATGACGAGGCCAATGATTCCATAATGTTTATATATATCTATATGTGTTTTTATGTGTAAAAGAGCGATGCATGCGTTCCTTTATGGTACGTTGAACTCTTTCAGCTAAAGAGGCCTTATGTATAGAATTACTAGTGTAGTAACTGATATTAAACTCTGCCAACATGTTCTGAAAAGCTCGGCATATAAATTCTTTCCCCATATCCGTACAGAAATAGCCTTGAACCCTGTTTTCTTTCAACAGTAGCGTTTTGGTAGCTTTAGGAAATGTTTCAGGCGATTTATTTTTCAGAGGAATTAGCCACAGATATCTAGAGAATGCATCTATTATGAATAGTATGTAGCGATAGCCATCATTATATATTGAATATATTTGCATGTCTGGTAAATCCGCTTGCCAAAGAGAATCAATGAATGCCACTGTTGTCCTGGCTGTTTTAAACCTTTTTCCCACCGGCTTATAAAGTGTATAAGCATTCTGCTCCTGCAAAAACCCCTCAACATCTTTTTTCCCTACTCCAGCATTGTAAACACCTCTGTACAGTTTATCAACACCGCCATAGGAGGCTGGGCTAGAAATGTCATAATAGCGTTTTCTTAATATGTTAGCCATTTGCGTATTTTAGAGACACGCAGATAGGGTTGACCGTTGTTGTTTGGTCTCTTCTTTCTCCTCTTCAGAGATGCTACTGTTGGGGGTGATGGCGTACTCAGTTGTGGCACATGCGAGACTTGCTCCCAGTCTTTTAACCTATTCAGATTTCCTATCAATGTTTTAGGGACATTTATTTGTTGTAGTCTTGCTTTAATATGCTTATCCTGATGGTGAGGGCCTGTCCAACTTTCTTACCAGATCATCCAGATCATGGACAATGTCGACAATATTCGATGCCTGGAACCTTGATCCTTCAAAAATGACCTCGTCTGTTTCAGTCCACTGTATGATGGGGTCCTCACTCAATAGATTATAAAGACTTAAACCTTTATTCCTCAATGTATGTGGGAGACTGTTTTTCAACACATGTTCGGTGTGTTGTGTTCCGTTATAATTTGGTTGGTCATCTCTAACGTTGGCTCCAGGCAGGGCCGGCCATAGCAAATGCGGGCTCGAATTCGAGATTTTTAAAGTGGGGCCCTAAGGTTAAAGTTACCTACCCATAGTGGGTGCATGCTTACTAAAATAAAAGAACAATGATTCAACGGCAAATATAATTTATTTTGGATGTAATCACAAGGAAACCTTTCTGGCTTTCATGGTGGCAAATTCGGCAATGAGGTCTGTATAGTTACAGTTTCTCGCAATGTCGTTTTCAATGGAGAGGATCGCCAGATTACTGAGTCGATCCTGCATTGTCGACTGTAAATACGTTTTTATTAATTTTAACTTTGAAAAACTTCTTTCCCCAGATGCAACAGTAACTGGAATAGTCAGTAGTATTCGCAATGCAGTCGTAAAATTCGGGAACTCTACAGAACGATTGTTCAAAGTGATGAAGCCCAAAATCTTCAGTGGATCACTTTGTATATCTTCTGGAAGAATTGGTTTCAAGGCTTCCATTTCCTCAGCAAGCATGAATCCATCAATGTCGCGGTCTTCTCCATCAGTCAGTTCAAGTTCGAGATCTTTGCTCTGCTTACCTAGGTCTGTCTTGGACATCTTTGTGAACATGTACATGAAGCCAAACTTTGAGTGATGTTCTCGCAGTTGTTCGAATCGTCGTTCCAGGGAGGATATGGCAGTCTAAAATTGCGTTAAACAGAAATTTTAAATTTTTCTTCATCATCTTCAATTGGCTGGTCTTGACCTTTATAGGAAAACATCTTTCGTCTGACCTGTGTTGTTTTGAATTCTGGCTCGATTTCAAGCTGCTCTTCAATCTCTTTGGCATCTGTTACAGCACCTTGAAATGCACTCTCCCGATATTCTTTCATCCACTTACATGTTCTTTCCAAACTCTCGATGGCACTTGCCAAATGTTTTGAATTATTCTGAAGATTTTTACGCACGTAGTTGACTTGAAAGAGGAGGTCATACCAGAATATGACAGCAACAATGAATTTAAAATTCTTCATCTCTTTGCAAAGTGATCCTTCTTCGCTTCTTCCTTGGGGATCTTTTGCTTTTTCAGCAATTTCGACAAGTGCATCATAGATCTCGACAGCTTGATATTGTACAGCTTTGACACTTTGCAAACGGCATTCCCATCTTGTCTCGCTCAAAGACTTCACTGAGAACTCTTTCACATACTTGCAGAAGACTGACCATCGATGGGTTCAGGCTGAGAAGAAGACATACAGGCGTTGAATAACCCCGAAAAATGAGATGGCTTGAACACATGTTTTTGCCATGTCCCCAAGTAGCAAATTGTAGTTGTGGCATGCGCATGAAGTGAAGAATGCTCTTGAATTAATTTCCAGAAGTCGCGCTTGAACGCCTGATGATTGTCCCTTCGTGTTCGTACCATTATCGTATCATTGTCCAGGAATATCAATCATTTTCAGTCCAAGTTCGTGAAGTTCTCTCATCAATACCTCTAGTAGGTTTTCTCCTGTGGTCTCCTTCACCATAATGAACTTGACGAAGTGTTAAAAAATTCCACTTTCAATACCTGATGATCCATCAGAGACATATCGCAAAGTAAGGGACATCTGCTCCTTGTGACTAATGTCGGGTGTGCAATCAAGGATCACAGAGAAATATTTTGCCATTTTAATTCTATGTACAATGATTGCTCGGACTTTGTTGCCCATGAGCGAGATGAGTTCATTCTGGATTCGTTTTCCCAGGTAATGATCATGAATTTCGTTAGTGACTATTCTTCTAAGATGGTCTTGCATGACGGGATCAAATCTTGAGATAAGCTCAACCAGTCCAGGGAAGTTGCCATTATTCCGTCTGAAGATTGTATCTACTGATCCTCGGAATGCCATGTTGTGTTCAGCGAGGTACTGTGCAATGGCGAGGAGGCGCTCAAACACATTTTTCCACCTAAGCTTCTCCGTATTAATTCGTTCCTGACTGAGTTGATCCACAGTGCAACTTTTGATCAAACGTTGTTCGAGTTCCATCCATTGGAGAGTCGCTTTCAGATGTCCCTGTGATCTTTCGTGCTCGGACAGTCTGGAGCTACTATTCACCCAGTCACAGAATCCTCCACACCCCAAGGCATTGTTAGAGTTTCGAAATAACTTGCAACAGAAACAAAATATCCGATTCTTAGAGATTGAATAAATCAGCCATTTCCATATACCAACTTCTCTATTTTCCATCCGTCTCTTGTAATGACTTTTTGAAAACTTGCTGCCATTGTCATCTCTGGGAAAGTTATAGTCTTCCTCACACTGTGGTGGGCCTATATTCACTAGTAAACCTCTGACTTTTGTGCTGACAGTTTCCGGCCATTGACCTGGATCTTTGAGTGCACCCAGAGGTTGATTTTGCAGAATTTGAGTCTGATCCATGGGTTCTTCTTCCCTCTGGATATCATTTTCATTTATCAAAGCTGGTGATAACGTATGTGACGGAACAGGTACATCTAGTTCACTTTCATCTATCAAAGCTGATGATGATGCATGTGACGGCGCAGGCACATCTTGTTCAGTTTCAGACTGTGGATCGCGTTTCTCTAGAAATTTTTCAAAAGTCCCATACATTACGGTGTATCATGCTCATTGAAGCGCGAATTTCAAGATTAGCAGTATGTATTCCTGTGTAAAATGAAATTTTAGGAGGTTTTTTTTTTTTTACATTTTTGCTAAAAATCACGTTTATTTGTTCAAATTTCCACTTTTTCGTTTTCTGGTTATGTACAGAACAGCTGTGCAGGACATACAATGTAGTACAAATGTAACAGACCGGTTTCTTACCGTTTCTTACCGGTTTCTTACCGTATCTATGTATCTTACCGTATCTATGTTTCTTACCGTATCTATGTTTCAGATACAAAGCTTGGTGAAGATTGTGTAGCCACCATGGCTAAGCAAGGACGAAAGACCAGAAAAAGTTCTGGTTCAAAGCTGTGATCTAGTGGGTTCAGGCAAGCAGTTATTTCCCACAGAAGTTCCAACCTGGAGAGCTGTGTTTCAGAGAGGACTCCTCCTCCTGGAAGAGAAGCTGCTTCTGGATGATATGAAGAGAGCTCTGCAAGATTTGGCTAAGGACTTGGCATCAGTGGTACTGACAAGGTGGCGCAAAAGCAATGCCAAGTTCACTCCTCCTGTGATCATTCAAGAGAGATTCATTGCCAGGAAGATTCTTGTCAGGTGGAATGAAATGATTGACCTAGTGAATGGCAAAGTGAAGGCTGCAAAGAGAGAGAAGAGAATATCTGAACTTGATACATTGTTTGACATAACAACCTGCAGACATGATATCACTCTCTGTGGAACTGAAGCATCTGGCTGCTCTGGCTGTGCTGCTAGAGTTCATGTCAACTGTGACTGTCCTCCGCCTCAGAAGATTCCAAAGCTAGAGTGGCTCCATTACCAGAGGATCAAAACCTCAGAAGTTTCTGTCTTCCGGATGGCATCTGTTGATGTGAAGGAAACAGTGAAGCATGTGAAGACTGCTAAGAGGAAGGAGGAAGAACAGAAGGCAGCTGAGAAGAGAAACAGAAAAGAGGAAGAAGAAAAGGAGCTACTGCTTATGTAGAGCTGGTGATGGTGATGATGATGAAGATGAGGTGACTTCCTTGCAAGAGTCTCCAGGCAGAGCAGCTCCTACTGCTGACAGATTTCTCCAGTACTGCACCAGGCACAAGCTCCAGTGAGAACACTGGCAAAGTCTCCACCTCTGCCAGGAGGAACTACATGGATATCTCAAGCACTGCTGCGGCTGCAGTCAGGTTCAAGGTGGCAAACACTCCTGCAGCAGCCATTGCAACTGGTTTCTTGCAAGATCTCATCATAGCTGGCTATCTATCTGCTGATAAGGCATATCTAGCTGTTGACAGGATGAAGATGTGGAGGAGCAAGGAGTCTGTAATAGGTGCTTCGGTGGAGGCCCTGAAGAAAAGGACAGAGGGAGAGGAGATCAAAGGAATGTTCTTTGATGGAAAACAAGATAAGAAGACAAAGATCATGAGCTACAATGAAGAAACTGGCCGCTTCCATCCTGATATTAGCACTATAGTGATACCTGGGAACCTGAGGGGAAGTATCTCTTCCATTGTACACCAGAAGAACCTGAAGGAAATGATAAACCTGCACTGAAGATAGCTCAGGCTCTGTTTGAGTGGATTAGTGCTCATGGTGCTAAAGATACTATTGTGGTCCTTGGTGGTGATTCCACCAACACAAACACAGAACCTGGAGGAGGAGCCATCACTCATTTGGAGAGACTGCTAGGTCACAACTGTCACTGGCTGATATGCCAGTTGCATATTAATGAACTCAGCCTCAGGCACATGATCATCAAGCTTGATGGTCCCTACACGCAAAAGTCTGGGTTCAGTGGCCCAATAGGAAAACTTTTGGAGAAGATCAATGACATACCTGTCAACTTTAGCTTCAAGGCTCTGCCAGGAGAAGATATAATTGAACTGCCAGAAGACATTGTACAGAACCTTAGCACTGACCAGAAGAACTGCTACCTACTGATCAAAGCTCTCAAGGCAGGAGATTTGAGCAAGGAAGTTGCTGGTCTGAAGTGTGGCCCACTGAATCTGACACGCTGGCTGACTACAGGTGAGGCTCTGTTGATGCTGTGGATGAGGCAGCATGGTCTGAAGGGGGAGGTGTTGAAGAAGCTGGAGGTGCTGCTGAAGTTCTGCCTGGACTTCTACTTCAAGATGTATTTTGAGATCAAGGTGAAACACCGCATGAGGTATGGCCCTCACCATATTGTGACCGCTCTGGGACTGCTGAGAAGCCAAACCTCTGAAGTCAGGAACATAATCACTCATGTGATAGTTCGTGGAGCATATCATGCTCACAGTGAGAACCTCATTGCCTCTCTCCTGTGCAGTGAGGATGAGGAGGCGAGGGCATGGTGGGGTTGAGATGATCAGTAAGATCAGAGGCAAGTCTGAGTATGGAGACATGAGTCTAAGAACTCATAGAAACCCTAAACTGAATTTTGATGCCACTTCTGCAATTACACTGATTAATTGGGATAAGGAGAAACGGTATGAGCCACTCTTCACTTATAAGATGTCAAGAGGAGAAGTTGAGGAGCTTTTCAGGTCTCCACTTGAAGTTGAGAACTTCTCAGTTCACACTCAAAGCTGTGAAAGAGCAGTCCAGGAAGTTTCAGCTGCAGCTCATGCAGTGTATGGGCAAGAGAGAAGAGATGTTTTGTTAGTGCTAAGATCGATCACAGAGAATTGTTGCCAGTTTTCAAGTCAAAGCAAGACATTATGAACATGTGTTAGATCTCTACAAGACCTGCTAGACAAATCAAGATGCTTTCAGAAGAAAAAATCTCAAAACGTTCAGTTGACCAGCATATTATTACAAGCTGGGGGTGGAGGAGGGACTTATACAAATATTAAAGAAGAATTGCAATTGCAGAAAAAAGGTTGAACGTCACAACAGCTTGCGAAAAGGTGGGGGCAGCTGCCATCACACTCAGTGATGCCGAAAAGAAAATAAATAAAAATTGAAGGAGGCGTTTCTAAAAAAAGAAAATGCAAGACCGAGAAAGAAGAACAAAAATGATTCTGCCGGATGAAGAGAACAGCCGCGAAATGTGGTGTATTGGAGACTAAAAATCATACAATTCCTTGGTTTTGGGCCATTTTGGGTGATTTTGGTTAGTTTAGGGGTTACGAACCACTTTGGCTAATCTTAAATGGGTCCAAGCCTGCCCATAAAAATGCTTAACGGTGTATGTGAACAATATGGAACATATGGAGGTCATTTGAAGCTACCACGTCTTTGAAATTGGCCAAAAATCTCATTTTTCGAAAAAAGTGCAATTTTGAACACTAAAATGCGATTTTTCGCAAAAGTGTCTGAACGAACCCCTCTTAAAATTCAATTTTACATAGGAGTACATACTGCCAATCTTGAAATTCCAAGTTTTTCAATATTCGACCTGAGCATGATACACCCTACCAAACAAACGCTCAAGTTCTGGTTTCCGCTTCGCTTCACGCTGTCTCTTCTGGTGACCACTGAGATATTTCCGAGCAGTATCTCCCAATCTCTTTGGAGGCATCACTCTCAGTTGATATCTGAAATATAACAAAATATATAATTAATACGGAATACTATTGTATATGAATACTACTGTATATGAAGAGTTATTATGACCAGCCGTATTTAATTTACCACTCAAAGTAAAAATATTTTTTATACTGTACTCATATATTTGCGGGGCCCCTAATAGCGCGGGGCCCAAAGCAGCCGCTTTGCTTGCTTTGCCCAAAGGTCGGCAATGACTCCAGGTCCTATGTAGCCATGCTCATCGTTGCTCGCGCTGTGCCTAATAACGACGGGGATCTCTATCGGATTCCTATAATCTTCGTACTCATGAAGAAATTTCTGCAGAGCCTCTTAATACAAGATCCTTTTCTCATCAGGTGACTTTTCACTGTTTAGTAGGTATATCACTTCGCTTTCCATTCTTTTAAGCCTGCTTTTACGGGGTTCTAGAACCGTGTCTGGCCTCTTTGAACTTTGCAGTGAAGCATACACCTTGTGCGGAATCACTACCACTTTCTTCATTATATTAATCTAGTCAGTAAACGTCCCAAAACTGAAAAAAAGATGGGGAGGAATGATCCCCCTCTTGGTACAATAATTCGCTTTTACTTCTCCACAGTTTGATTTTTACGAGCGAGCATACGTATTATGTTCTTGTAACGACGTAGGCGAGCCTTCTGAGGAGATTTCATTGGCACATTACATTTTATAACACTAAGGCAGATTTCACAGATGCATTTTAAAAAATCCGAGTCGATATTTTTAAGAAACATCTGCTGCAATGTCCAGGGTAATTGATGATAGATCTTTATTAATTCACGGTATTTCTTTAGCCTATTTGTCATTCTGGAATATACACCGTTTCAGGCTCGTTTGGCAATATATTTGTTCTTAGAAGCACCCTAAACGTGTTTCGCAGGTGAAGGACACAAAGCAAATATCCGTAACGTTCACTTGTAGCTTCTTTATAAACTTCCAAAAACTCCTTACGTTGATTCGGGAGCATTTGATTGGCTAATACCTCAATTTGTGACACATACGTTGCGCGAATAAGACTAGATATTGCGTATTTAACGACACATCGCGCATGTATCTATTTTTGAAAAATAGATTCTGATTGATGAAGAATACGTTTATGTTAAGATGGTGGGAGAACACTGTAAATGTCTCGGCAAACGTTTTATCCATTTCTAACATGAGATCGTCATTTACAATGACTATGATCATTTCCCTTTAACGAATTAACCTCATATACGCCTTTTTGAAACAAAATATCATCTTAGTACTCGTTGATCACTGACTGGTACGTCGAATAGCATCATATTACATTGTGCACAAATTTTGAGAACATCTCCCCCTTATCTTTAATGATTTTAAGCAAAAACACAGTTTTACCACATCCTGTAGGGCCAGATGTAATACACGTGGACGGGCTCGTGAACCTGAATTTTTCTACAGATTCCATCTCTAACACGTCAAACTCCTAAGTGAAACATTTACAAAATATAATAAAAATTTAAGTGATGTTCCTCATGTTCTACAATCTTGTTTTTCTTCTCCCACAGAACCGTGAATGACGACGATGTACAGAATCATGTCCCCATCGTCGATATTATAGACGACCCCGATGACAGTGTAGTTGTGGTTACAGACTCCATCCCCCGCTGACGAACCCTCACCAGCGACACCTGTAACCCCACCGCGTAGCAGTTCAAAGCGGAGGCACGATGATGAAGAACCTTCCACGTCAGGTATAAAAAGTGCCAGGAGTGCACCGGTTGCTAGAACCCCAGTAATAGAGTCCCAACCCTCTACGTCTTACGACACAACCCCCAAGCTAGCTCCATAATCAATTAAAGTTGTTCCCCCTTATTCCTGTTCAATTCCGGGTACATCCTCCACATCAGCAGCTTCTCGCTCTATAGAGGAAGGTATAACATTCGAACTGGTGCGTACCGCTAACCCAACCCGAACCTGACTAGAAATCGGTATATAGTGAGGGTTGACCCTGGAACCCTGTATAAAAACGGTGTTGAACACGGTCTGCGACGCGTAGTTGAACGTATTGTGGAGTTTGCCCTTCTAAACAGCGACGAACGTGGAGTGAGGACGAGGTTATCCTTCGGGTTCGGGTCAGTTGACAGGGATGTCGGTGATTTTTGAGTAGTAATACCATTCAAACACTTGGCCGATGTAGATATAGGATATATCTTGGGGCGTATAATGCAGGCCTCTCAAAGTAGTACAGCCTTCAATATGGACAACTTCACGGTAGATATTGACAGAGTATTCAGGGTTGCTGGTCATAGTACCACACCTTATACTCTTAACTTCAATTCTCCGGTTATTTATCGAAAGCATATAAACGTCGATCGTGGTTGCGGCTTTATAGCAATAGTCTTAGCTCATATGTTCACTGTGCTAAATATATGGACGCAAATATTTGGTTGCCTACGATTGTGCAGCGTGCCCGTAAACTGGTTTCAGATTGCAAGCTTGAGTTTGATTGTAATAATGGTCCTGAAGAGCTGAGAAGGGTACAGCAGGAAATGAAAGTTCGTATAGTTGTATTTGGAATGGATGATCATCGTAGGACTGTGTATGTTTTTAAAAGCTGTGTGTGAGATCGTACAAGACCTCTACTTATTTTAGGATTGTCAGGAACAACGTATCTCCCCATCCGTAATATAAGGACTCTTTACGCTAATGATAAAATTATGATAAAAATATAGAAGGCATCATGATTTGTGTAAGGGATGTTTGGAGTTTGCGGATGATATAGTGAAACACTGTAAGGAATGCCACATGGTATGTGAGCAGTGTAAAAGCTCCAAATGTGAAAGTCGTGAAAGCTGAGAAGAGGGAATGTAATGTGTTTAGACGTACATTTTTCAATAATAAATGCTTAGAGTTCCATAAGTCAATTGGCACCTGCAGGAAAATGAGAATCTGTGAATGTGGTATGTTTCATATGATGGATAATTGGGGTAAGTTTGCGCATAAATGCGATGAAATTCACTGTTCTGCATTTCATGAAAAATGTAAGGCGGACGGAGTAAAGCATGTACGTTATATGAAAGATGCTAAGCCTAAAAATAAACCCTGTATAACCGTATACTACGATATAGAAACTTACACAAACACTGAAACAAAAGAGGTTATCCCACATCTATTTGTAAGCCAGATTATCTGCGATGAGTGCATGGAAGTCGAGTGTGATTAGTGTCACAAATGTGGTAAACGGACAAACGTTTTTAAAACGATCGCACACGACAGTCCTGTGAAACTCTTTGTATCCTATATTGTCAAGTTAGCGGACAAGTTAAAAAAAGGAACTACTTGAACACGAGTCATCGGAGATATTTACAGGCGACCCCTTTAAAAGGGGAAACAAACTTATACAAATGCAAATAAGAGGTAATGTTCAGTTTCAAGATACTTTATTATTCACACCTTGTAAACCAGCCAAGTTGCCCAAGGTGATGGGTGTAGCAGCCGAAGTTTCAAAAGGGTATTTTCCTTACACTTTCCTCACTAGCGACACTTTAAATTACGTAGGACTACCTCATCCCAAACAGTACTTTAACTACACCAACATGAGTGATAGTGAGCGTGAAGATTTTGACCGCTACTACAACAATTTTAATGAAGCTAATCCTTAAAATATAGCTGATGAATGTGAGCGTTATTACATGAATGATGTGCGCGTGATTAGAGTATGTTTCCAGGCCTTTAGAAGGATGTACATAGACCGTTTCAAATGCGATCCGCTGCAAGTCGCAACCACAATCGCATCATTATGCTTTACTGTGTTCAAGAATAATTTCATGCCTAAAGACACCTTAGCCGTCATTCACAGAAACAACCGACGCAGTTATGGGCACAAGGCTATTTACTGGCTCATACACATACAGCATCAGACCGGAGTATACATAAAATACGCCCGCAACACGGGAGAAGTACCCATTAAGGTCAATAGTCGTGTTTTTTGGGTTGATGATTTAAGCGAAGACCGTGCCACTGGTGAGAAAACTGTGTACTCCTTTAACGGTTGGTGATGGCATGGATACCCACGTCCTGAGTGTGGAATCGTAGGAGTTATCCACGGTAGATCTGCCGACAGTCTTGCATGGACCCGCACCCGCGATGAGTTTATAGGCACCCAGTTCACTCGCAAGATCTTGAGGGAGTATGAGTATGATGCACGGATGGAAACAAATGGACAGTACCGTGAAGAAATGAACACGTACAAACCCATTCAAGCTATACTTTCCATCTACGGAGTGCGTGAAACTCCATTACTACGACTTCTGTTCTTTATATCCCTACGTGATGAAGAACAATCCGTACCCCGTAGGTGCACCTGAAAAACTAGTGGGACCTGACCTACCCACCATCGAGGTGTTCTCAACAAATTTGAACAAGTACTATTTCGATCTTTCTTAGAAGTTCTCCCCCCTCACGATTTATGGATGCCGATCTTACCCGTCGTTATAAATCACAAGCTCATGTTTTCCCTGTGCATGAAGTGCGCAAAGGAGAATAATGGGTCCTTTAATCACACAACCAACCAACGGAAGATCAGAGGTGATATAAAAGTCCTGAGCTCTCCCTAGCCGTCCGCCATGGTTACAGAATATTGAAGACATATGAGGTGTGGCTGTTTCAGAAGCTACCCAATCTTTTCACGCCGTAAATAAATACTTTTTTGAAGGATAAAGTAGAATCATCAGGCTACCAGCGAGAGGTTGAGAGTGAGGGTGAAAAATCGGCGTATATTCAGCGTTACTGTGACCGTGAAGGGATATAACTTGACCGGGACCAAATTGTTAAGAACCCTGGGATTATGCCAATGCCCACGATAAAGAGGTTATGAAGATCGTGAATGTTGGTAACACGTACATAATAAAGTACTACATCACCGAACTGGCCAAATATACCTCACGTGTTACAAACATACCTGTAGCCAGCTTCACAACGGCATACGCAGAGTGGGAGAGTAAATACATGCCGCCTATTGGGGAATTCCTCGGAGAGTTGACTGACGAGATCAAGGATGAGTATGATGATGGTGCATTCGCTAACTCCTTTGTATCAACAGGGCCAATAACTTATGGGGTACGGGTGAGGGTGGGGGAAGAGCTAAAATATATTGTGAAGGCGAAGTGCATCACGCTTAACTTGGCGAACCGACGGGTCGTTAGCAGTGACTCGGTGAAGGAGCTAGTGTGCTTATAAGATGAGGGTGACCAACCACCTCACCTGACTGTAGGAACCCACAATTTTGAAGCAGAGAATCTGGGATGTGTGAATGAACTTAGGTGCACAAAGTTGTTTCGTAACACCTATAGGAAACGTTACCAAGTGCCTGGCACCTATGAATGTTATATATGTCTATTGTTAACGATGTTTATTTATTATGTATATTTTATTTGAATATGTAAATATTTCAATTAGGGTTTAATTTTCTCCTTTGTGTGTGTGTGTGTGTGCGTATGTACAAGAAAAAGTCCTAAGCTCCGCCCACTGTAAGATCAATCAAATGGTCACGTGACTCCTGCTACTACCTGGGCGTATCTCTACCCCTGCGGACACAGTTGGCCGCTGCAAGTCCTGGATCTCAGACGTATATTTGAAGAATTTTCACGTAGACAAAAAAATAATGATGGTGACTTTTGATATTACGTGTTCGACGTTTATGAAGTAGTATTCGGTAAAGTCGGAAGATGTGGTGAATACTGAAAGACGGCCTAGCACTCCCTCCTTTGTGACTTTTAAGGCTACCTTGAATCGTGCGAAGCTTGAGAAACAAGATGTTCAAATACTCTATGGATATTCTGGCTAGAGCATTGACTGATTTCGCGACACAAACGATGTAATGGACTATGTTGTAGGGCTAAACTGTATAAAAGCGTACATATACCGTAATGTGAAAGAAACAACGCGTGCAGAAGAGAAGCAACGGGTATGGGTAGTGAGTCTTGTTGATGAGTGGTATGACTTGCGGTATTATGTCATGCTGCATCATATCGTGTACGCGTACCGTGCGGCTGAGAATGTAAACCTTGTCATCATGGACAAGCTAATGTACTTTTACCACTACATTCATATATATCATAACGAAGTTCGCAGTGAGGTTGTGGCTAAAGGCTCGTGTGAGTTTTTAATAGAATTTAGAGACGAGTATCGACTGTTAAACAAAAAAATAAATACGGGCACATGTTTTTCTCAAATAGTGCGCCGGATTGTTAATGTGCTTAGTTTGTGGAAATGAATGTCTAGTGCGCATTCCGATAAAACATTAAAACCGATATTGCCCCATGTATCAGAAAATTGCCCGGTATAATGGGTACAAGTACTCGCATGATTCTTTCATGCTGGAACAAACCCGTACACGAAACATTAACGCTTGGTATGACTCACTCCTCACCTGTCTCCGAGCCACACCGCGCACCGGTTGCTCATTGTCATGTCAGAGCTTGAACCGACTGGACGTGCACTCTCACAATAGAAAACGATGGAGCTTCCTTTGAGCAGCATTCTCAATGCCGTATACGACGTGTCCGTGACGAAGTCATTGCGTGTGTTCAGACGTATAACCGGTGCCATTAACTATGTACTTGAAACGACTTGTAGACAAGCAAACTCTGGTAAACGTAATGTTGTTTATTTAAGTGTTGAGGAGATGAATAGTCTTCGTGATAGTTGGGAAGTCGGGTGAGGATCGTTATAAATTACCTGCAGGTGTAGGTACAAGAAGAGAACAGATTAGTGATACCCCTTCATATGCCATTGTTTGTACGTTGTTTATAAATAACGATCAGCCATGCATTGATGTACGACTGATGTGGAAGAATGCATCTGATAATATCGTTCTTGTCCCCACGCGAAACCGCTTCATCCTCGACAGAATGTTTGAAATCGTGGATCCTGACTGTGGATCAACTCAGTCAGGAACGAATCAATACGGAGAAGCTTAGGTGGAAAAATGTGTTTGAGCGCCTCCTCGCCATTGTACAGTACCTCGCTGAACAAATGGCATTCCGAGGATCAGTAGATACAATCTTCAGACGGAATAATGGCAACTTCCTTGGACTGGTTGAGCTTATCTCAAGATTTGATCCCGTCATGCAAGACCATCTTAGAAGAATAGTCACTAACGAAATTCATGATCATTACCTGGGAAAACGAATCCAGAATGAACTCATCTCGCTCATGGGCAACAAAGTCCGAGCAATCATTGTACATAGAATTAAAATGGCAAAGTATTTCTCTGTGATCCTTGATTGCACACCCGACAATAGTCACAAGGAGCAGATGTCCCTTACTTTGCGATATGTCTCTGATGGATCATCAGGTATTGAAAGTGGAATTTTTAACACTTCATCAAGTTCATTATGGTGAAGGAGACCACAGAAGAAAACCTACTAGAGGTATTGATGAGAGAACTTCACGAACTTGGACTGAAAATGAGTGATATTCCTGGACAATGATATGATAATGGTGCGAACATGAAGGGACACTCATCAGGCGTTCAAGCGCGACTTCTGGAAATTAATTCAAGAGCATTCTTCACTTCATGCGCATGCCACAACTACAATTTGCTACTTGGAGACATGGCAAAAACGTGTTCAAGCCATCTCATTTTTCGGGGTTATTCAACGCCTGTATGTCTTCTTCTCAGCCTGAACCAATCGATGGTCAGTCTTCTGCAAGTATGTGAAAGAGTTCTCAGTGAAGTCTTTGAGCGAGACAAGATGGGAATGCCGTTTGCAAAGTGTCAAAGCTGTACAATATCAAGCTGTCGAGATCTATGATGCACTTGTCGAAATTGCTGAAAAAGCAAAAGATCCCCAAGGAAGAAGCGAAGCAGGATCACTTTGCAAAGAGATGAAGAATTTTAAATTCATTGTTGCTGTCATATTCTGGTATGACCTCCTCTTTCAAGTCAACTACGTGCGTAAAAATCTTCAGAATAATTCAAAGCATTTGGCAAGTGCCATCGAGAGTTTGGAAAGAACATGTAAGTGGATGAAAGAATATCGGGAGAGTGCATTTCAAGGTGCTGTAACAGATGCCAAAGAGATTGAAGAGCAGCTTGAAATCGGGCCAGAATTCAAAACAACACAGGTCAGACGAAAGAAGATGTTTTCCTATGAAGGTCAAAACCACCCAATTGAAGATGCTGAAGAAAAATTTAAAATTTCTGTGTTTAACGCAATTTTAGACACTGCCATATCCTCCCTGGAACGACGATTCGAACAACTGCGAGAACATCACTCAAAGTTTGGCTTCATGTACATGTTCACAAAGATGTCCAAGACAGACCTAGGTAAGCAGAGCAAAGATCTCGAACTTGAACTGACTGATGGAGAAGACCGCGACATTGATGGATTCATGCTTGCTGAGGAAATGGAAGCCTTGAAACCAATTCTTCCAGAAGATATACAAAGTGATTCACTGAAGATATTGGGCTTCATCACTTTGAACAATCGTTCTGTAGATTTCTCGAATTTCACGACTGCATTGCGAATACTACTGACTATTCCAGTTACTGTTGCATCTGGGGAAAGAAGTTTCTCAAAGTTGAAATTAATAAAACGTGTTTACAGTCGACGATGCTGCAGGATCGACTCAGTAATCTGGCGATCCTCTCCAATGAAAACGACATTGCGAGAAACTGTAACTATACAGACCTCATTGGCGAATTTACCACTATGAAAGCCAGAAAGGTTTCCTTGTGATCACACCCAAAATAAATGATATTTGTTGTTGAATCATTGTTCTTTTCTTTTAGTAAGCATGCACCTCCTATGGGTAGGTAACTTTAACCTTATTGGGCTTCGCATTTGCTAGGGCCGGCCCTGTATGAATTTGTATATAAATATACAAGGCCTGTACAGTGACCATGCAGATTGCAAATTACAATACTTGCAAAACTTAGCTCTAGAAACCAGCTTAGGTATCATATGTCCAATGCAATACTCTTACATACTGTATATGCGAGAAAAACTGTGGGAACTGTATCGAGGATACTGAAATAGCAATAGTGAACTGCAACATATACAGAGCGGATAGCTATTCTAGAAAAGGAGGAGGATGTTGTAACTACATGCATGAAAAACACATTCACATGTGAAGTGAAGGTAAGTAAATCAAACAGCACAGTTGAAATTCTTATTTTAGAAGTAAAAGAACTGAAACTAATCATTATGAATGTGTACAAACCACGAAACGCCACAGAAAGTGAATTCCAATTCGCTCCAAATAGAAAAAAAATTTAAAATCATTTAAAACCCCAAATATTTTAATTTATGGAGTTTTAACTTGACATTCACAGCGAAAAAAAAATTATAAATTATACATGTTAAGAAGTTTCTTGGTAATATTAAAAAATATGATAGAACTCAGGCAATGATGTTATTAGATATTAAAGAATATTATGCACTTAAACAGAAAATCTCTGAAGCCACTACCAAAGAGAACGTTTTGAATTTAATTGACAAATAACAATGACATAATAATATTAAAAGAGGGAGCGCACAAAAATTTATCCACCGTAATCTCATCGATGTGCAATTAAAATCAGAAAACAGGTGTCCAAAAACGCATTACAGAGAGTGAGAAGGAATATTTAAAGGTTTAAATATAAAATCAAAGAAAGTAGATTGGAAAAATGTAAATGAAGGTTTAAAGAAAATAAATTGGGAATTGCTACTTCACGAGAATGCTTCAGAAGAAATACTGTCTAAACAGAAAATTAAGCTAAACCTATATTTGAAACATGCTGCGAAGAAACAAAAAAGGAAACGTGGCAAGCTCGAAAGAAAAGTCAGTACATTATTTACAGAACGAAAACAAACCGCAAAAATTCTCCACAGATGCAAAACTGAAGCAAGGAGATTGAATTGAGAGGAAAAATTATGCGAAATGGAAATGGACCTAAAACAAACATTTATCCACAAGACAAACGAAGAGGGAAAACAAGGTATCAGAAAATATAAAAGTAACCCAAAATACCTCTACCCGTTTGCGAGAGAAAAATGCAGTGTAAAGAGAATATTAGGCAGAAAAATTAAGTGAACTTAAGAAACAATTTAACTATGTGTTTAGCACCCTCTAAGTTAAGTCTAAGAAAAAAGTAGAAAATCCAGACGAATTCTTTGATATAGGCACAAATCAGCCAAGAACAAGTTCGGATACAAATCTCTTAATAGATTTAGTGCTCTTGGAAGGAGACGTAATTAAGGTTTTACCACAAATACGAGAAAAATTCAGTACCTGAGCCAGACAGATGGAGTGCCACGTTTCTGAAGAAATGTAAAGAGAGTACTGCCAAGCCTCTGTACTTACTATGGAGAAAATTATTCGATACAGAACAAATTTTAGTTTCATTCAAGAACGCGAAAATTGCCTTTTCTTACAAAGGAGATAACAAGACAATGCATAAGAATTATCGGCCAGTAGTTTATATAGTCCTTCGAACGGGTAATTACAGGAAAAAATTCTTGCTACCTACAAGGAAAGAGTTTATTCACTCCGAACCAACACGACTTCAGGGATGGAAGAGCATGCTTATCACAGTTGTTAGACCACCAAGAGAAAATACTGGAAACATTGATCTCACAAAAGAACATTGAAATAATAGCGCAAGCTTCCTTCGCAGCATCATGACTGCAAGTTCCTTTAAATTAGCTATTACAAAGCCAACTAGAATTAGCTATTACAAAGCCAACTAGACTTTACAATGACATTAGAAATTCGACTCTGCTAGATCAGATCTGGGTGTGGTCCCCGCTTGAGTGCATCTAGGGTATAATTATATTAATTATCAGATCGTTTGCCTACATACACGATACTGTTCACCCATTTCTCTGCAAAGGAAACCATAAATTAAAGCAAATTAAAGTTCCTGAGAGAAATAAGAGGTTTTCACTGGGCTCGAATAACTGAAAGTAACCATGACATTGGAACAAAATTTCAACCATTCTCAGACACACTAATGGATATATTCAACATAAATTTTCCTCTTAAATCAAAAGTAATATCTAAAAATAAATACAACTAATGTATCACACCAGCACTCATCATGAGTATTAAACGCAAGCATACAGAAATGCAAAAATACAAAAATTACTGTAACTGACTGATGCAGTCATTAACCCTAGAATACTGAACATATGTTTGAGTCACACAAACACTGAACATGGGTATATTATACCCGACATTGGAAAATAGAAAAAAAATAGTAAATATGCATATTTATTCAAATTAACAATTACACACTAAAGTTAATGCACCTTACTATTACTAAACCTAATATTAACTCTTAACTCATACAAATAAGGTTCGTACTGAATTTAGAAAAAAAAATATTGAAAAAGCAAAAAAAATAAAAAACATTTGAGAAGTTTTTGGAAAAAAATCACCAAAAAAAAACGGCTCCATCAATTTCAACCAAACTTCCCCAAACCCTTCCCAGGTATGCTGCCTCTGGTCACAGTGGGTCTCCAGTACCAAGTCCATGCGCAAACTGTAGGGAAGAGAGGTGGAAACAACACCCTTTTTTAGTAAACGAAAAATGGCTTATTATTCACTATAATGCGATTTTAGCCTATGATACCCCCTGTAAATGAGTACTAAGTGATATATGAAGACTATTACAATAAAAATAATAGTTTTAGGTATATCCTGGAACATTATAACTTACCCCAGCCCCACATGCAGTTGCCAGGGGTCACCACCACACAGTCGACGCGCAAACTGTAGGGAAGAGAGGCAGGAAAAAAGGCTTTTTTAGTACACAGCCTTTTTTACAACAAAGCCTTTTTTAGTACACAGAAATGACTACATCACAAAAAAATAATGGTTTCAGGTATATTCCTTGACATTTACCTCAGCCTCACACGCAGTCGCAGCAGTAGGGGTAGTAGTGGCTCGGGCAGACAGGTAGGCGACATCCGTGACACCTGAAGCGGGTCTTCTTGTCAGCCTTCGACTGACACTTGGAGCAGCGGACCATGGGCTCCCTCATTTCTGCTGCTGACGGCCCTGCAACATCATCCATGACAGAGGGGTTGAGCAAGCACACTTTGCTGATGACTTGCCTGACTTGCCTGTGCTGAGTAGGGGCGTTCAGGCGGTTCTCAGCTGAGGGCTTGATCAGCTGTAAGGCTAACTCCCGCATGTATATTCTCCTTTTCAGCTGGATGCCTCCTACCCTGCCAGCGTTGTCCTTGTGGATAAGCCAGGAATTTATAACAGCTGCATTTATAATGCCAAAGAAGAGACACAGCGGCCACCTTTTCGTTTTCCTGCTGCAGCTGTACGTGGCACACATTTGGTCGAACGTGTCGACTCCTCCTTTTGTCTCATTATAAAACTGAATAATCTCTGGCTTTCCATTTTCATTCATAGTCGGCTGCGTGTGCATCGACGACATCAGGAGGACATTCTTCGTTTTTGTGGTCGTGTCTGGCACGTAGGACACGAGCGTCATGTCCTTGGTGAAGAGGAAGGCGGTGCTACCTGGCGTGCGGGTCACCTTATCTTTCACCGCATCTGGTACTTCCTTCTTATTCCCCTTCACTGTGCCCACCAGTGTCATGCCACAGTTATGGAGAAGGTCGTGTATTAGTGGCACAGATGTAAACCAGTTGTCGGTGGTGACGTTGCGGTTGGTGTGGTGGTAGGGTCGTGTAAGTTCTTTCGTAAACATATGGCCTAGCTGCAGTCCATCTCTTGGGCGAGTTCCCTGTTTCCCCAGGTAAGGAATACCTGTCAACAGGTACTTACTCTTGACGTCATTTGCCAAGACAAGTTTTATTCCATATTTTGCTGGCTTATTTGGTATATATATATTCTAAAGGGGCATTTACCTCTGAAAGCCAGCAACTGTTCATCTACAGTGAGGGTCTCGTTGGGCGTGTAGTGTTCCTCACAGTAGCCAATAAACTTGTCCCACACACTCCTGATTGGGGCTAATTTGTCGTCGGCCCGCCTCTCTTCCCGTGTGTTTGCGTCATCAAATCGTAGGTAGGTCAACAGGAATGTAAATCTAACCTCCGACATAGCTGCCCTGTAGAATGGAGCCCCCGAAACAGGGCACCACAATTCCTTTGTGGACAGGTGGTTGTCACGCCTGTACCCACTAAACAGCAACACACCTAGCAGGGCACGTATCTCTGCTGCTGTTGTCCTCTGCACAGTGGATGTTTTCTTCTTGTACTTGATGGCTACAACATCAATCTTCTGATTGGTCCACTCCCCTATTTCATTTATGATATCATCAGACAAAAATAGCTTGAAGCACTGCTCTGGGGTGGTGGCCTGAGCAGCTGCTTGGGTGGGACCGGGCGTGAATGGTGGAATAATGTTCCTTGCTGCTGTTCGTGTTGCTGCGGAGACCTGCGGCCTTGTGTGCCACACAAAGCCTGATTTACTTTTCACTGTTGTCGTGGGAAAAGTAACAAGCAGGTCCTCATCCTCATCACGGCGTCGTCGTCGTTCCCGGCGAGCAGGAGGAGGAGCAGAAGCAGGAGGACGTGCAGCAGCAGGGGTGATAGCAGCAGGGTCATCAGGGTCATCTGAGTAAGCAGAAGGGCCAGCAGCAGGGTAGAAAGAAGGGCAACCAGCAGGAGGGTAAGCAGAAGGGCCAGCAGCAGGGTTAGCAGAAGGGCCAGCAGCAGGGGTGGCAGGGTCAGCAGCAGGGGTAGCAGGCGAGGCGGTAGGAGGGGGACGCCTAGTCCTACCAGTCCGACCACGTGCTCCCTTTCTCTGCCTGCGACGGGGTGCTTGGTCTGTGTCAGAGTCACTAGTTTCTATGCCACTACTCATATCCTCTGGGTTAGCCACAAAGTCAACATCATTATCACTATCATAAAGCTCTTTATGTTCTAACACATCACTTTCTTCGTCACTATTGAGTCCAAAAAGAATGGCATCCACTTCCTCCTCAGTTGGATTTTTATGGTAATGGGAAGCCATTATGGTCAGGATAACTCACTAATGGTATAATAGTTTATCTGAAATACTATTCACAGCCTGAAATGGAAAATAAATAATTAGTACACTCGCACTTTGTACACTAACACTGAACTCGGGTATAATATACCCGATTTTTTCTTTTACTATTATCACTGAACTCGGGTATACCGTACCCG
Organism: Bathynomus jamesi; assembly: GCA_023014485.1. NCBI lineage: Eukaryota > Metazoa > Arthropoda > Malacostraca > Isopoda > Cirolanidae > Bathynomus > Bathynomus jamesi. The sequence goes on along the minus strand of JAJOZX010001285.1, from coordinate 891,438 downwards.
ATCACATGATTATAGAAAATTCCAAGGCGCAGAGCGGAGCGACATTACCTACCTCTGTCAGGGCTCGGGACAGACTGAAGCTACTAAGGATACCAGCTGCCTGCCTCCACGGGAACACCACGTAATGCGCGTGACGTCATGGCGTTCGGGTATATTATACCCATGTTCAGTGTTCTTGGGTTAAAAACGAAAAGCAGATCATTATTGCTTAAAAATTGATGAACAAATATCCAATTCAAAAAAGCTATGGAATATTGTGAAAAAGTTAATTAACGCAAAGAATTTTAAAACAAATCACTTGTCCTACCTCAGACAAGGCAGAAATTCTTATAGTGACCTAAAAGACATAGCCAACTTATTAAAACACTTTATTAAAAAACCCCAGTACTCCATCCATGATCTCAATTACAGACATTCACTACCGACAATACATGCCACAACAAATTCCAAACTCATTTTTCTTTGATCCAATCCTACCAAACGATAGCTCCCAAGCAATAAAAAATCTAAAAATAAAGATTCTGACATCAATACGATCATGGTAGAAATATACAAATTAGCATCCGATGAAACCGCAATTTCATTCAGTAAACTAATGAATGGATCAGTAACATTAGGTATATTCCCTGTCAGTCTCTAAAGGAACCTAGAGTATGCCCTGTATTTGAGTCGGGAAACCCAAATACTCCATCCAATTATCGCCCTATTTCCGTATTGCTAACTTTAAGTAAATGTTTCAAAAAATCGTGTACAATAAACTTACTAAATTCCTATAGTCCAGGCAATTTGTAGTTAGACCTGGGCAAAATTGCTTCAGAAGCTTTCTAAACTGTTTCCAGCTCAGGAACCATTGCCGAATAACATATCCAAAATCCAACAAAATTGGACCCCGGGAACACCCCCAAAAATGAAATTCAAAATGGCGGACTGGATGTTTCCTACGAAAAAAAAAATATATATAATTTACGCTTTTATTTATAGAGATACATTTGATGCTTTTTCTTTCAGTTGTAATGTTTTAAATAATTCAACAATATACAACACAACCAGTTATTACGCAAATATAATGTTATATAGCTTTTTACAAATTTTTATAATCAATAATACAACAATTATTTTTTTCCCAGTTTCAAGTTATGTTCATTACAGAAGTGATACCTGGTCACAAACATACAGAAATTAATCCTCTTCATCACTATCATCGGATAGATTACCGGTACATGGGTTGTTATCGCAACCACTGATTTGGCACTCGCCACAAGCGGCTGAACAGGGCATTCCATTACGCTTGCATCCACATCTTGAAGTAGCACATTTCGTCTTGCAGGAGCAGCGGATCATGTTGAGTAGATAATTTGGAGCTGGTGGCTTGTCGCAGGCTGTAGGGTAGTAGGAATTATTCTTTACATACCAACCCCACTGTTCTGCATCGATCTTCTTTCTGTAGACTTCCAGATTAGTATTTGAAAGTATGTGCGAAAGCTGTGGTACTTTGTGGACGCATCGGTAGGTGGCAAACGTTCGGGTGTAACAAAAGATTTAGCTGTAGCTACCTTTTCAACTAACATTCGATGACGTAGTGCGTTAGTGGATTCAAGTGTTTTGCAGCCATACAACAGAAGCATTGCCTTTCTTCCAGCGGCTTCAATGTCAGAGTGTTGGCAACAATCAGAACAGAATGTATTTGCAACTGAACGGAGTTCAGCCACCTTCATCAGTGTGTCGAATGCTTTGGCTTTACCGATCGAAAAAATTCTGGATGTGCTATCACAGCCCGTGAAAGCATGCACAAACAGGAGATACTTGCAGATGTCATTGCCTAACAATGATTGAATGCTGAGAATATCATACACAGGATTAGGAGATGGTCCCCGTCTTATATCGCTGCGATAGTACAACTTCAAACCACTGTCCTTGGCATGGTACAGAAGGAGAATCAGCAAGTCGGTGTCTTCCCCTATTACTGTTGTAGTTGCATTTTCTGATGAGGAAACTGCTGCACGAACGATGTCCACATCAGCATCCCCATCTGCGTTGTGAACAGTACACCCGTGCTTCTTCAACATCTCATCTACGAGGGAAATAAATGCTTGCTTGTTGTTTTCATTAGCCAAGAAGTGTTCCTTCTGGCCAACAAACTTCATGCTTGGACTGAGATTCACATTTCTGCTTGTCTTGGTGCTGCGTCTTCTGTTTCCTTTCTCTCGGGCTAATTTTTCCTTTCTCTCGGGCTAACTTTCCTTTCTCTCGGGCTAACCTTAGAATGGATCTTAGGGTCTTTGTTAGCCTTAGCTTCTGTAGATCTGTAGATCTGTAGATCATATGTTTTCAGAGTGAAATCGGCATATGAGTTGGCGATGCTGTCATATGTTTCATCTTGACGCCAGGAAACACGATGTAGTAGAGATCCACCATCCAATGCGTACTGGTCTGTGCACTGAATTTCTTGAACTTCTTCCATGCGTAAAGTGTCAGTGTATTTGATTATTGCATGAGCTAGCTGAGACTTATCGGGTTTCCTCAAGATACTTCGTGATTCGAACAATGCAGGAGGATATGCACACAGTTCGTAACACATGACATCTTCAAGATTCATGTCTCCGCCAGTGGCAACAGTCATCATTCTCTGAAACAGTAGTGCAGGATCTACTTCTATATCTGAAGCATCAGTGATCACAACGGCAGAAGCAGATCCTAGTGTTTTCACTTTGTCAGATCTTTTGGCAGAATATGTAAAGGCTTGTTTCCCAATCATTTTTACGACAATGTTCGTACCGATTGAATGCAATTGATGAACGTTAACTCCAGGATCAGCAGTTAGCCCTGTTACAATGTTGCAGAGACCCGAGGTAGAATGGAAAGGGGATAAGGATTCCAGACGTTCAAATACTTTCTTCATGTCATTACTGTCCCTGATTTGTCTACTTCCCCTCATTTCCTTGTGCTGTTCACTACTTTCCAACAAAACTCTGGTGTATTCCTGCATTGCTAAGTTATAAGTGGAACACAGAGGCATAGAAAAGAGCCACGTTGTCCTTTTGATCATTTGATCATTCGCTGATATTCCAACCAGAGTTGACTTGTTTGCGAAGTAGATTGTAGGTCAGTTTTCTTCGCATCCAAAGTGGTAGCAATCTGAGACAATGCATTCGAAGATTCCACATCCTCAACTGATTGTTTGGCGGTCATAACATCGTCGAGCAGGTCACAAACTTCCTTATGGAGGTCATGAGGAGTTCCATCTTCATTACGAGGGAAAACGTCTGCGACTAGTAAGGTACTAAGAGCTGCATCTACTATCATATGACCACGTATCGCTCTTGAAACAGCTTTTCCAGACATCATGTGTTGCACGGCATTTGGTCCGTATATTTCTTGAAGTACTTCAGACAATCGTGAACCATTCATAAGAGTACCGACTGCTCCCAAAAGATTCATCAGAGTGTGAAATGATCCCAGCATTAAAACAATGTCCTGCAGGTCTCTCTGTTCATTGATGATTTGGGAAGCTTTCCAGAACAAAGGCTGATCAAAGGTAATAATGCATGGGACTTTTTGATCGCGTGCTATCTTGCTCAAATATAATAATGTCGAAAATATGCAGGTCATGTCAGTTGGCGACATATCTATGATGGGAAGGAACGTGATCGACGCCACACCTGGATGTGAGACACTTGATCCACCGTGAATTGCCTGCATTGTTCCGGACCAACTTGGACCTGATCTTTCTGCTGAAGATATCTGCCAGAGAAGACTAAGTCGACTTATGGTGGCAGTGGGTACTGGAAGTTCGCGGAATGAGATGTCCCTCAACATGCTTCTCGCGTGTCTATATTCCCTAATGTCAACGGTTGCAATCTTCTTAATGTCATTGTCACCAACATTACGCCTGTGAATAGAAGGGTGGATCTTGATCTTCGGAGTTATTGCGGCAATCATACCCATTCCATGAAAGGTATTCTTCCCATCCAAAGTGCAGACATCATGATCGACGTTATCTGCTGCTAGAAGGACTGCAGTGTTTTCATAAACAGTAAAAGAGCCAGACCCACTTGCCAGCGCCGCGTTTCTTTCGAATCTTGTTACTTCTGCATACGACGAACAGTAACCCAGCTGATGGAGAACGTCAATAAGGTACCTTGACCTAAAGTTGTGGTGTAGCTGAACCGACAAACAGATCTGTAGTGGACATAGTAATCCTCTAGGACGGGTTGCTTGCATAATGCTCTGCCCAATTGCACCTATTTTTCTTGAAGCATCCTGTCCCGCAAATGCTTTTGATAATAGCAATTTCAGACTGTTGGGAATGTAATCAAGAGCACTTTCTGCAGTGATGTCATTTGGAGATGGATACACATCTTTTCTAGGCGAGTCGACAGACTTGATATCACTTCTGATTATTTTTGCAGCAGCTTCTACTAGGTAAATCTTCTGTAGCTCTATATCTATATCACATTCTTTCGACTTTTTGTGATAATCTATAAGAATTTCATTAGCTGTCTCTCGTAGTGTTACTACATCTGCCTTCCCACTTTCACCTGATATTATGATCTTGTCTCCGTAACGTTCTAAAAGCTTTCTCTTCATGTGCCTGCGTTCGTAGACAGAGCTCTGACTTCCTTGAAGATATTCCTCCATTTTGGAAATTAGGTCTCCAATCAACAGTTGTTCATCATCATTCTCTTCCAGGTAAGCACAGGTTTGAAGGAATGCTTGGTGTTGCTCTTCATTAGTTGGTCTCCCTTTCTTCGAATCATGATCGTCGGAGGAGTATGCGCGAGGAATGTTTTTTCCACTTCGAAAAGTTACGCTGCAGGTGTGATGGTAGACACAATCTGCAGCAGGAAGATCACGAAGATAATACTCCAGACGGCCTTTTACATTAAACGACCATTCATCGCAGCGGCTTTCACAGCACCTTTTTATGGTTTCGGAGAACTCTGTAGTTCTTATTTTGACATGCTCTGATTTTGGTTTGTGTTTGGAAAAAAGTCCACAAAGGTATCACAAAACAAACAGTGAGTAGCACTGGAAAATGCGTATTCATGAAAACGAGCACTTTTCCTTGGTATTGCCTCGGCTGCGGTCTGTCGCTTCTTTATTTCAATGGTCTTTTTATCCGTAAACCTTTTCCTACATACAACGTGAACACTTATTCCAGCTGTTGCAACAACATCGCTTCCACGGCTGCGGCTGGATGCATTTATACCATCTGCTCCTTTTTGCGAGATGTGAACCACTTCCTGTCCGCTGTCCAATTTCTCCTTACAAATCACGCACAATTCTTCAGGGGTCTGCATTCTTGAAGGCGGACGCACACCGAGTCAGCCGTACACCGAGTCAGTCTGAAACAGAAAACACAAATTAATAAACTGTGTTGCAGTATTTAAAAGGAGTACATAATAACAGTTTTAAAGAAAATGACAAGCACAAATACGCAGATTTGATAGTGGGTAGTAGGAATTAAAGAGTTGTATATAATATAAGTTTATAAAGATGTAGCAATGTCCATTCTCACATACACTCCATACAGTATATTTTATTTACATTACGTGACGTCATAGTTTAATACTAGCCGCCTAATACAATTTTTAGTGTCATATAGGTTAATTTAGAAACGAAAATGTGTTTTAAAACATTTTACTGATCAAGAAAAACGTCATAACTCTCTCTACAAAGCGAAATTAAAATTTATTGTATTTCGTAGGAAACTGCCAGTCCGCCATTTTGAATTTCATTTTTGGGGGTGTTCCCGGGGTCCAATTTTGTCGGATTTTGGATATGTTATTCTGCAATGGTTCCTGAGCTGGAAAAAGTTTAGAAAGCTTCTGAAGCAATTTTGCCCAGGTTGAAGCTATTTTTGCTCTAGATTGCCTGGACTACTAATCAAATACGATATTCCAACTAAAACATAATTTAGGTTCAGAGGTGGACATACAACGGAAGATGCCATAAATATGCGATTGGAAAATGTGTATCAAAACAAACAGCAAAAATCATGTCTTGATCTTCCTCGACTTTTCATGCGAAAGCGTACCAAATGCTTTTGACATTTTATTGAAAAAGTTCACACACACACACACACATATATATGTATATATATATATATATATATATATATATAATATATATATATACAGGGTGTACATAAAGTCAGGATCTATTTTTGTGAAGCACTTGGAAATTATGTGGAATTCAATCATAAAATGATAAAGTGGTAACATTTATTAAATAATTAAGAGTAGGATTCGACGTGACGCCCATCAGTATCCCTGCACAGCTCAAATCGTTCCGCAGCATTTCTAAACACATTCTGGAGCATTTGCGGGGTTATGTTATCTGCAGCAGTTCGTATACGTGTACGTAAGTTTTCAAGACTCGTAATCTTCGTCTGATAGACGTGCGATTTGATAAAGCCCCATGCAAAGAAATCTAAAGGGGTTAAATCTGGTGATCTCGCTGGCCAAGGTCTGTTGCTTCCGCGTCCGATCCAGCGATTTGGAAAACGTCCATTTAGATAATCCTGAACAATTTTCGCATAGTGACAAGGAGCACGCACCATCATGTTGATAGACCACGGTACTAACAATCCTATCCCCGTCATCTATCAAGATGATGGTGCTCCTTGTCACTATTCTTGGGCCATTACTATTTCTAATTCACGTCAACGATTTTCATCTTTCTGCCACATTAAATTGCGTACAATACGGAGATGATACCACACTTACGTCTTTCCCATCATAACGCCTACCTATTGATTAATGAAACGAACAGGCAATTAGAAAACGTATATAAATGGGTGTGCGAATAAACTTTTACTGAAACTGACAAAGTCATCTTATATGATTATTACCACCAAACATATTAATACAATTTATAAACTGTCAAATAAAAATTGAGAGTACTACTCTTGCAACAGTGAATGAGGTTAAAGTACTTGGCATTAATTTAGATGAAACACTACGAGGGGCGGTCAGAAAATAAGTTTACACGGTGTATAATTTCGTAACTAAAGGACCTACATTGATTATGTTTGTGTCAGGTGAATTCGTTAATCTTTATTGGCAACACTGCACGTCGATTCGGCTGCCATCTACCGTACATTGGTTATATGAGTCAGTTGAACATGGCGGCTCGACTGGAACAGTGCCCTGTCATTTCTGCGACGATATTCCGAGTCTGTCAGTAGTCGAGAATTTCTCGAGCACATTGTCACAGGAGACGAGACATGGGTTCATCACCGTACTCCGGAAACAAAACATGCTAGCATGGAATGGAAACACCCTGGGTCCCCGCGATCAAAGAAGTTTGTGAAGTCCGCTGGCAAAGTGATGGTTACCGTGTTTTGGGACCACAAAGGCGTTTTGCTCGCAGACTTCATGCAAAAAGGCACAACAATCAATGCAGCTGAATATTGTTCAACACTGAAACGTTTACGAGCGGCCATTAAACATAAACGTCCTGGACTGCTCCGTAGGGCAGGGCACTGTTCCAGTCGAGCAGCCATGTTCGACTGACTCGTATAACCAATGTACGGAGATGGCAGCCGAATCGACGTGCAGTGTTGCCAACAATGATTAACGAATTCCCCTGATACAAACATAATCAATGTAGATCCTTTAGTTACGAAATTATACGCTGTGTAAACTTATTTTCTGACCGCCCCTTGTATATTTCAAAAGTCATATACAATATATTAAATCCATAATATCAATATTTTTCTTCGTATTATTTAAACAAAAAAGACCCTTCCTCAAAACGCACTCCTTTCCTTCTATTATTCCTTCATCCATCCACATTTATTATATTGCATTACAGCATGGGGTAGCTCCGAGAAATATATAAAACATCCTTTGGAAGTAATTCATTAAAAATGTTTGCGAACTCTCTCTCATATAATGACAACAAACAAAGTCACACTTCCCCTATGTTTAAAGAGCTATATATTTTAAATGCACCATCGTTATAGCACCAGATTGGTCAATAATTTTATACACAAACCTAACTATACAATAGAAACTGCAGGAAATGCACTCTTTCAAAGGATCAGATGTATGGAATGCAATTTCCATGCATATCAGGCAGGCTTCATCACTAAATGTAATTCGCAAATCACTGAAAAAGCACTGCATTAGCTTCTACTGATGTATAAGTTCACTACTGCCATTTTTACCATAGTAATCAATTTTTTAATCAACTATTTAAAATATGCTAATTTCATTAATCACCTTTAATTTCGTAATCTATTCTTTTTCTACACATTTTTTTATTAAGCATCATTGAATTCTACAATTTAAAATTCTGTAACACTTTGTAAACTTTGAATCAAATAAATAGTCCAGTTTCAGAATTATTTGTCATTGTAAATTGTAAATGTATTGTATTTATTTATCGATAAAGGTTGTTCAATATTCAATATTTACTATTGTCCCATAACAGTAAACTTTACGGTCCAAACGAGTTCGTCTCTGACGAATTACGTTCTAATGTTAAAACAAAATCTCTTTGTCATATCATTACAGAGTGTTGCAGTTTTTGTCACCCGACGTATCCATGTAACCTACCGAACTCATTCAAAACGATACGCATATGAAAACATACATATCGCACGCAAATGAACGGAAGCGTTTATAAACAAATGCATGTCTCGGATCTTTTCCGTTTGACACACATGGTTCGATTTTATTTTAAATTTCTACACAGACGTAGTTTTGCATGCCGATTACGAAAATCAGAACCATTTTTTGGAGAAATTAATAATAAAAAAGTTACAACCCTTTAAATTATTTTATTAGACCCGCCCTTCGTGCGGGTCGCGGGTAAAAAAATTAACCAAACTATCACGACTTAACCTAACCAATCGTCAAGGGGGTACAATTAACCTAAAAAATAAATAAAAAACAATAAATTTTTTTTTATTTATTTATTAATACTATAAACACCCAGGAATGTCTGTCAGTCAGTCCGTCCCGCTCAGTTTGTCAGTCGGTCACGCTGAGGAACGTTTGTCGGTCACGCTCAGTAACGTTTAGGTTAAGTCGTGATATTGTTTTTTATTTATTTTTTAGGTTAATTGTACGCCCTTGACGATTGGTTAGGTTAAGTCGTGATAGTTTGGTTAATTTTTGCTACCGGCGACCCGCACGAAAGGCGGGTCTTAGGCTAGTTGTAACTTTTTTATTATTAATTTCTCCAAATAATGGTTCTGATTTTCGTAATCTGCATGCAAAACTACGTCTGCGTAGAAATTTAAAATAAAATCGAACCATGTGTGTCAAACGGAAAAGATCCCATGTCTCTCATTTTTGTTTAGTTAGATTTTACTAAAACTCTTTTACCTTTCCCATAGATAAAGCATAATTGTACCAACCTCTATATCATCCTTCTTCTCCTATCCTGACCCAACTACAATCCAAATTTGAGCTTCCTCTGATCAGTATTTAACTTAATTATAAAAATCACTTTAAAAGGTTCTCTCAACCATAGAATTCAGGTGAACTCTATATTTTCCTCTCCAACTAAATCCTTTTGCAGGGAAATTAACCCTACCATAATGCTTGCCATTTTGGCGCCTCCAGGCACAACAATTATGCTTTATTATTAAAGGAAAAATTCAGACTCAGTAGAAACTATTTAAATTTTGATTGGGTTTCCCCCTTCGAATATCATTCCGGCAAAATTTTGATGTAAAGCACTCTCATAGGCGCTTGTTGTTAAACCCCTCCCATAAACCCCGTAAAAAGGCGCCACTTAATTTACCTCGTCCCCGCCTACCCCGAGGCTATAAAAATCCGGAGAGAGTAGACGGCGGGATTCTCTGCTCTTTGCTGTGCCTCTGACCATACAGGTTCTGTGATTGATTGTGTAGCGACGCCACTTCGTCTTATAAATATTACCTCTGCTGCAGACTGAATTTAAGAAATAAAACAGAAATAACTTGTTTTCTTAAGCTTATTAATAGGCTTAGCCATTACCTTTAGCCACCGCTGTTACTATTCATAGATTAAGGCTATATTTTAAACTTTAAAATTAAGTAAACAGTTTTATTACTTTAGATGTACAGTATTTCCAAAGAAATCCTAAACCACTGTCATCAGTCAAACTTAAACTTACAAATTCGTGAAATAATAAGCCTAAATAAGTGAATTCTATTGCTTTTATTCACCGTAAATACTTAATTTGTGTGCGTCCACGAGCGTCGACGTTAAACGTGATCCAAAGAAGTGTTCTCCTGGATTCCAATCACCCCAAGAGTGACGTTGTCGAGAGTCCTACGGATGCAACTCCGTCTAATGAACAAAAAGAGGGGACCGCTTACAGGATTCAGACCATCGTCAATTTCTACGTTCGAGCGGAAAATCCGCACGACACTATTATTATTGCTATTATTAGTAGTATTTTTTGTTGTCACTATTACTACCACTTGCCACTTTTACCTATTTATGTAGTATTTTCTACCACATATGCAATAAATCATTTAATTTAAAATTATGTAACATTTTGTAAGCTTTATATTGTATTTATTATTATTATTATTGCCATTATTATTATTTTGTATTGTCTCCATTCTCATTTAGAATTATTTATGTAATAAATAAGGTAAATACCATTAATTTTGCCTCAAAAGCCTCCATGCTTCCAAGGAAACAGTCAGATGATAGTACTGTGAATATACTATTAATGTCATAACAAATATCTAAAAATTGCAAATTTCTGTCACTTGTATTCCTTTTCTGAATAAAGTTTTGAAGTTTCGAAGTTTAATTAATTTCAAGAACCAGCTGGACAGGTTCCTGTGTAAAGCCTCTGCTACGAGGGCAGGAGGAGAGCGGAAACGAATTCCCACCTTCACTAAATCTCGCAAAATGAGGAGTAATGCTGCATATGGTTCAACCGTAGGTCGATCCTGAACCATCGGTTGAACCCTGTAAAAGTAGCTAAAAGTAAAATTAGAAAAAAAGGATTTAAAAAGATTTGTCAAATAATCATATTACACCAATAAAGCATAAAATCTGCAGTTCTGTGCTATGTACAATACATATTGGAAAGCATTAACTCTCATTTTAATTCTTGTTACATCTTTTCTGCTCCCTGCATACGTATCAATAAAAAATCATTATTATTGTTATTATTTAGAAATATTATAATTTATGTACTTAAACAATTCTGAGATTAATTTTCAAATAATAATTTGAATAACGTATTCACGCACAATTTTTTATGATTAAAAATCACCCACACAAGGGTTCGAACCGAACCGAGTAGGTGAGGGCGCTAGCCACTACACTACTACGGAATAAAAGTTAATACAACCTGTCATATATATATATATATATACAGTATATACATAAACTACCTATGAAACGCCTAACGTTTTTGCATCAGAGACATTTTACGTTTTAACCCTCCCGCGCTCGAAGTAATGAAGAGCATTCATTCAAAATAACGAGTGCCACGCTAGGTTCTCATAAATGAAATATCAAACATATACGTAAACAATCTTGAGATTTTTATCATGAAAATTCGTGCTTGTTCATGCATAATATTCCGTGTGTATATATATATATATATATATATATATATATCACCCTGTAAATCTTCTCTCTTGTAATTCTTTCGTCGACCATCTTAAGCTTTAATGTGATTCTGAAATTTTTGGCCGGTTGGGCAGCTTTCATGTGGTAGATGCCACAAGTTAATAGCTGTGATCGTGCATCTGTTATTTCTTTGAGTAAATGATGCACTATAAACAGACAACTACACATTTCCTTCAACGATAGAGCAGTCATGTATATAAAGAGCTGTGTTTTGTGCAAATAGAGTTTAAATCATATGAAATCTTTATATATGGTTTCACTCATCCAACTTCTACCCAAAGCAATGTACATAAACGCAAAGTTGAGGTGAATGAACTTATAAAACTTTTATTTAGAGAAATTTATTTGACCAAATATGATAACATTAAAGGTTGAATAATTGTTTTGGAACAAAGCAGTGTACATGATTGTAAAACTATATATATATATATATATATATAGGTGTAGATAGGCATAAGCAAAGCAACATGTGCTTACACATTGAATTGGAAATTCATGATATTTTAAATGAAGTTCTCAAGAAATCATTTATCATTATAATAGTCTACAATAATTACACTAGGCAACAAATTTCAACTTTTTTTTTGTTACAGACACGTGAACTACTGATTCCTACTAAAGCGGTGATGCTGATTTCAGATCTGATATCAAAATTTCTCTATCACGTCCAGATTTTGTGTAACCAAAAACCCCTATTTTTCATTTTTTTTCTCACCCGCTTCTATTACGAAAGCCGTCTAAGCTACTTTTCCGTGCCACGTTTTATGTTAAGCATACTTAAATAATTAGTGAACAGGGATGTCTTTCCTCCTTTATTCTGGCTTAAGACAGACAGCGGAATTCCGCTGGCGGAGTTACCACCCCTGCGCCCAACCATCCACCCAAAGCGCGTTAGTATTTTGTTGTTACTACTGAAAGGCAAATTCCTGTTCTTAAGTGAAACTTTGGTGTGTCCTCTTCCTTTGTCGCTTGTAGGATGACGAGCTCTCCTTCTGCAGGAACCAACAATAATCTCCCATCATATTTGGGTTGAAATTACCTTGGTATCTGTTTTCCATAACTGAGATCTGTTGGTGGAAGCGCTCACCATGCTCGTCACTTACAGCCCTAAGGTTGGCCGGGAAGAAGTCAAGATGAGAATGTAAAAAATGAATTTTCAAAGACATTCTGCATCCCATTATTTCATAAGATTTAAGCATGTTTTCTACGAGTTTACGGTGGTTTTCAGCTTTGTGGTTTCCAAGAAAATTTTTGACAACTTCAACGAAAGATGTCCATGCTCCTAGTTCATTCTCATTTAGGTTAGATGGAAACGATGAGTCGTGGATGACACTGCGGATCTGTGGTCCAGTGAAAACTCCAGCTTCTAGCTTAGCATCTGTCAATATTCCTTTGAATTTATCCTTTAAATATTGGAAACCACTACCTTGATGATCCATACCCTTCACGAAATTTTTCATAAGGCCAAGTTTAATGTGAAGTGGTGGAAGATGTACTTTCTGAGGGTCAATAAGTGCTGGGTGTTTCACATTGTATTTACCAACAACATGTTCAGTTCTAGATGGCCAATCATGTTTTTTGTAGTGGTTCTTGTCATCTCTGCTGTTCCATAGACACAAAAAGCACATATGCTTTGTGTAGCCCAACTGTAACCCAAGAAGTAATGATACAACTTTAAGGTCGCCACAAATATTCCATGTGTGGTCCTTATATTTGATGAGTCTTAGCAGCAGTTTCATCGATTCATAAGTCTCATTAAGGCCAGTGGCATGTGCTACAGGTATTGAAGGTTTTTCATTGCCGTTATGCAGTAATACAGCTTTAAGGCTAGCTTTACTAGAGTCAATGAACAGTCTCCATTCTTTTGGATCATAGCGACAGCCAATCCCTTGCATCAGACCACTGATATCGTGGCAGAAACAAACGTTTTCTTCCTGTAAGTAAAATGATGAAAACTGCAAATGGCGATGGCGGAAATGGGAAACTTTGGTGTTTGGTTGGAGAAGATTAAATTCTTGAAGTCTTGAACCAAGCAACTCTGCCTTTTCTTTTGGTAATTCCAAATCGCGCACTAAGTCATTTAACTCCGCTTGACTTAACAAATGTGGGGAAATATTTGCATCTGGAACATATATGCCATCTTTCCCTGTTTCTATATCACTAGCAGAATCTTCAGATAAACTGCTGTCTGTTATCGTTGCTGGTGGAACTGGTGGTGGATTTGTTTCATGTGGTACTGGTTTCATTGCTGATTCGCAGTTTGGGTACGTGATCTTTGATTTGTTTTTCTTTGTGAAACCAGCAATCTTTGTCAAACAAAAATAACAATCATTGAAGTGATTTTTCGGCTCACGCCAAACCATGGGGACTGAGAACGGCATAGTTTTTCTTTTACCATTCATCCAAGCTATTAACATTGCATTGCACTGTGCACAGCAAATATGTGGTGCCCAGTCCCTCTGTTGGTCTCCTAACTTACAGTCAAAATAACACTTGTAGGCAAGTTTAATCTTTGTTGTTATGTTTCTACGTTGTGGCTTAGGTGTATATTGTCCACAGACAAAGCAGAAGTTGTCTGGGTGATTTACACAAGCACGTCTATTTGATGCCATTTTGAATTACCATACAATATCTGAAAAAACGTAGAAAGTAATTATTACGATGTGCAAAATAAAAAGAAATACACACCGTAGTACAAAACAAATGCTATAAAACACACAAGTCACCACAACCTGTCACTTGCTCATCAGCAGAGAGCTTCAACAACCGTTCTGCTTGACTGTCACGTAGCGACTGACCGTTGGGCCGTTGCCCGTTACTATGCTCTTGACTCAGTGTTGCCAACTCGGGATAAATTTTATTTATCAAAATTGTTCGAATTTGTATATAGTTGGCAAAAAAAATTGCTTTAACCTTGAAAAGCAAGTTTCATATTACTGGCATTAAGCCGATTAAAACCAAAATCTGGACGTGGTAGAAAATTTTACTAAAAGTGATTTGCATTTTACACAAAATCTAGACGTGATAGAAAAAATCTAATTATAGATTTGAAATCAGCATGCCGAAATTAGCTAGGAGCACCTATTTGGTCTTCTGTAACAAAATCTTTGTTGCCTAGTGTTATATGATGGAAAAAATAATATTAATTATTACAAGTTGTAAAATACACTACTTTGTTCCCAACATTATGTGTTTCTATCCTGTGCTCTGAATAAAAGTGGATTTTCCATCTCATTTGATTGTGTAACTATTGACATCTACCATAAATTCCTAATTTTTAGTGCATCAGAGATTATTTACAGGAATCTACATTTAATTTTCTCCTTCAGCAGCGGAGGGTGGGGACAGGCCACTTCCACATCTTCCCACAGCTCCATACTTCACACCTCGGTGCTTACACATTAAAAACGGCTAGCTACGCCCGGATATATATATATATATATATATCTGGTAACTAGCTAACTAATATTAGGTAGTGCAGCTAGGAATGTGTGATACAAAAGGAAATAACCAAGCTGACAAAATTCGTATATTGTACTACATTTATATATCTGCATACTATAGGTGTTAGAAAGCGTAAAATAATTTGGTGCGACTCCTGCTTCAGAGGAAATATTGGACTGCCTTGAAAGAAGTTATAATAAATAAGTGTGGTTCACCCCGGATTGTTGCGCACAGAATTTGCAGAGAATGCAACTTTCAGGTCTGATTAAATAATCGGGAACGACCGTGTAGTGAAAGATCTTTGTTGCAATTATTATTGAAGATACGTACTCAATTACTTTAGTGGCCCTGTTCCATGAAAGACTGTGCGATATTTTTAACCAACAATCTAAGATATTCTAATTGAACTATACAATATGTGTGAGGGATATAAGGTGAAAGTATATAAACAACTCGTTTCATCAGAATCTGCGAATAGAGTTAGGGCCACAATGGTGGAATAACTGTTTCGATACAAAAGTTGATTAAATGTATATTGATACGAGGTTAAATACCAGAGTATGCCCTATAAAACACATTAGTCGTTTTCTATTAATTGGATATATTAAGAAAGTTGTTTTTTCAGCCCAAACCTACTTATATATATTAAAATGAAAATTACTAAGTTTATTGACAGCCATTACCCATATGACAAATATTAATAATACAATGACAAATCACCTACTAAGGATGGAAATACAGTATATACAATTAATGAGAAATAATACAGCTATGTCGAAGTTGAGTGAAGCTGCAATCAGACGTTTTCATACCATAAATTCCATAGCTTAGAAGACGTACGGTAGGATTGTTAATAGCTTAGATAATTGGGGTGGTTGATTCATTGCAATAGACTGTAGTCTTGTTACCTCAGGGAAGCTCACTGTGGGTAGCAAGCATTTGCGGAACTGCGCATCTCGGAGTAATTTATGCAGGAGTCTAAAAGAGTTTCTTTAGCTTCCCTTGTACAGAACCGGAGGTTCCTTATTGTCATATTCGCTTTAACACAAAGTTTTCGAGAGTTTCTTATATCTGAGTCATCAGTCAAGGAGCTGGTTTGACCCCAATACTTAAATTCTTGCACTTCCTCATCGTATATTATGTTATTATAAATTTAATATGTACATGGGGACTTCCCTGTCTTCTAGTTTTGTAAATTAAATATTGTCGTTCATTCTATCATATGCCTTACTTATATCTAGGAAACAGCTATAAATAGTTGAATTACTGTCTGTGTATTTAAATACAATTTCCCTAAGTACATAGATATACAGATCAGTTGAGAGGGAGCTTTTCAAACCAAACTCATTTAGCTCATAAGTAATCATTTAAGCGGTGTAGTAACGAGTTTCTCTAGTAGTTTCGAAAAGCAAGAGGTGTTAGCAATAGCCCTGTAATTATTGTTGGATAGAATACCCCATACTTATTATTATTATATATATATATATATATATATACATATATATATATATATTAACTGCAAACAATACACAGTATAATTAATGTAAAGAACGACGCTTGTGTAGAAGAACGTTCCGCACAAGATGAGGAGGGAGAACGAACAAATGAAAAATGAGGTACCTCCCGGGAATCGAACCCGGGATCATCCTACATACGAGCAGAAACCAATGCCCTGAGGGGGCACCTTCCCCTGCCGTACAAATATACATTTTAACTGCAAACAACACAGAGTAAAGAACGACGCTTGTGTAGAACAGCGTTCCGCACAAGATGAGGCATGCGAAGGTGCCCCCTCAGGGCATTAGTTTCTGCTCGTATGTAGGAGAATTACGACTTCTGATTGATCGAGGTCCTTCGTGTAGTGGATAGCATATCTGACCGGCAATCGGATGATCCCGGGTTCGATTCCCGGGAGGTACCTCATTTTTCATTTGTTCGTTCTCCCTCCTCATCTTGTGCGGAACGCTCTTCTACACAAGCGTCGTTCTCTACATTAATATATATATATATATATATATATATATATATATATATATAATTTTATAACATATATATATATATATATATATATATATATATATGATTTTATAACAATATTTGATGTGCAGTATAAAACTACATATTTAAAAGTAAATAAGCAATTAAACATGTTATGAGTGTATAAAAAGTTTATATTTGAGCTTCAGATCGGATGAAAATAAGTCAGTTTCCATTAAAAAAGAGCGAAATTAATTTATTTAAATTAAAATAATAAATCTTCATTTTATTTTTCATAATACAGATATTAAACAAAGAAATTGTTTTTTTTATTTAAAATGTGCTTAACCTGATTTTGTTTTTTGTGATGTTCGTAATTTGTTAGCATATGAAAATGGAATTACATTTGAAGAGGTAATGTGGTATTAGAATATAATAATATGCTTTGAGAATACAAGTCATTTATGTTTTGATGTCGATGCATACTCTCGTTAGGTCTATTAAACCCCTTTTCAGATATTTATCTTAAGTTTTCATTTCTATTTTGAAAATATTTCCTCACCCTTCAGCTAAAACTAACGGGGACCGCAAACACGACGGAACGCTGGTGGAACGTGCCGGAACGCTGAGTAAGAAGTACTCAAATGTTTGTTTGTTTGTTTGTTTCGAAAGACCGTGAAAGTTGCTGAGGAAATTTTTTTTTCTTTGAAGGAACGTGTGGGTGAACTTTTTTAATTTTTAAAATTAAATTTTTTTCCCACCCCTCACAAGGAGGGGACCTGTGAGGCCCCCTAAATGGCTTAGGAACTTATGGAAGGGAGTCCCTTATAACGGAGGCGAAGGCCTCCTGGGGGCCCCTCCAGGGGCAGGATTTCAGAACACTCCAACTTCCTCTCCCCGAACGCGGGGATACTACTCCACTGCATATATTTTTTCCCATGGTTGTCTAGGTGATGGGACTGCGCAAGTAATGATTCAAATATTCCTACATTTTAATTGTGAGTTCCTTTATGAGGAAAATAACTTTGTCCTATATTAAGTTTGTTCTTTTTAATAGTAGATATATTCAAAGGACAACTTCGATATAAACGAAGAACCTATATCGTAGTCGTTATTATAAAATGTATAGAACTTGATTTTATTTAGCCTATATACCAAGCCATTTCTGCTACACCATAGATTTTTTCGCTGCGATAAACTGATATATGACTCGCTAATGTTGAGAGGGGCGGTGAATCCTTCTCCTGCAACAACATACCATGGATTTTGTATTATTTTTATTATTATTATTATTATTATTATATATACAGTATATTTATTATTTAAATGTTCTGAGTGTGGCACTCCGCATTCATTTTGTTATAATTTTTGTCATAACTGTAATTAAAAGGTTGGCCACCTCTGTATTAAGCAGTCAAACTCAGTTGTAAAGTTTAGGACCTATATACCCACTGGTCGACGGGGATTATATCTATACTCTAAAAAACTAACCTAACCTAACCTAACCTATCATATTTTAAATGAAAATAACTTGTGGATTAAATGTCACGTAGAGGGACTGACGTTAACCCGAATTTTAAATTACTTAGTAACTATTTAATTACATGAATAACATGTCTGTCTGTAGCTCCACTTAACTTCGACATTACTGTATTTATTTCTCATTAATTGTATATATGTCTATCCTTTGGACGTGAATTGTCATTGTATTATTAATATTGGACATATGGACTATGGTCTGCCAATAAACCTTTTCATTTTTATTTTTATTTCATTCATATATATATATATATATATATATATATAATATATATATATATATATACATATGGAAAAAGAGATTATTTAGAGAAAGCGACTGTAGACACCACTCGACAAGGGAAGTACTCCGTATCAGGGTAAGGGTGGTTAAGCAGGAGACAGAGAGTGCTGTGCCGTGTATTGTTTTTTAATAAGAAATGTTATAATGTTTTCAATAAGAAATTTAATAATTAACTGATTGAAATTGCATGAAATTTAAAATACAAGTTGGCAACAATTAAAACGCACTGAAAGCCGAAGGCATACCAAGATGCCGGTCCTCGAGTGTGATGTGTCTTAGTTAGGTCGTTCTCGTTACTAATATGTGATTATGATTCTAAATTTACTATAATGGATCTCTCCCCACGTTCAAATTATAATGATAAAATCCCCGCTCGCTTCCCCACTGTCCTGTCATGGTTCCAACATAAATAAAAATCAGAAAGTGGTGATGAATAGTCGTCTATTTCCCTCCTCCGTGGTTTTTTTTTCATTCAAAATTTCAATGGCGGCCACGCTAACCCGTCTGCTGGGGTATAGAATTCAGAAATTAGTGTATATCAATAGAAAGAGTGAAAACAAAAGGAAGAGAAAAGAAAAGTAAAATAAGAAATAAGGCATTTTCACTGTAGCTGGAACTCTCGTTTCTCCTGTGAGTGTACTCTTCAGCTGATCTTTTTCCGTGTCTTATCTACCCTGTGAGCAGTCTGACATGCTCTCAAACACACACTTCTCACTCTATTCCTCACTACACATACATACTGTACATACATCTTACACACGACACATTCTTTTCAAAATAAAAATAAGCATGATTTTCAAGAGCCTCGGAATCTTGATTTTGGCTTTTTCTTGTCCTTCTATGGGACGGGTGTTTTTGCGGGCGTTCACCCTTGTCCCTTCCTTCTCGCATAAAAATTATATATATATATATATATATATATATATATATATATATATATATATATATATATATATAGGTATATCTCGTTATACGACCTTTCGCTATACGACTTTCCGTTATAACAACCTTTTTTTATGTAAAAATTTAAAATTTTAAAATTAAAAATAAGTTAAAACTCAATCGACGCACGCAAAACGACGCAACCAAGGCACTTCCGTTACTAAAATCAGTGCTGTTAACAGGATCATTGACCAGTCCTACACTTGCTACAGGAAGATTTACAAGCAGATGAAAAAGGTCAATGGTGAAGGGAAGGGCTGATGGGTGTTTGTGGATGGCATAAGAAAAGTATGCCTCCTGAACCGGTAATTGCGGCCATGGGCGTACGAGGCAGGGGATCCGGGGGGTTCATGGACCTGCAGTCTTGCATTCTCATACTCTCTGTCGGGTCTATTATGTCTCCCTTTCTTCGGGTCTATCGTATAAAGAAGGGGAAGAGGGAAAGGAAAGAAGAAAGAAAGGAAGAAAAATATAAGAAAGACAAAGTATATTTAGGTAAAAAAAATGAAAGCTTGATAGCTACCAACTAATTCAGACAAACAGCGCTTCCCATTGTTTATTTGCAGGTTTAAAAACTTTTAGCTGAAGATAGCAGTACTTTACAGTTTCTCAAATAAGAAAGCAGGAAGGAATATCATTGACTCAAAATTTTTATATGCAATATATTTTTTTAGAAATGCTTTCCTTCGGCTTGTTGGTTTGTTCGCCCTTCACTTGTATAATTATTATTGAATGCATGGGAAGCTCCTTTTCTTGAGCTATCTCTTTTACTCACCCTCGTTCTCAGCCTTGCGACGTATTAAAACTTATCTTCGCTCAACCATGCATCAAGGAAGACTTCTGAATATTGTCATTCTTGACAGTGAACGCGAAACCACCAGTTACATAAAATATAACGAAATGTCCAATATCATAAATATTTTCGCTAATCAACAAAATCGCGCTTGCTATTTACTATCTTTGTCTGTCTGTCTATAGTGAGATATTATGTATGTAATATGAATGTATAAATAAAGTTACATGATTTATTATCTATTTTGAATTGTTAATCCTAGAAGTATTTTATTTTACCACATACAAAAGGGTTGATTAATTGATACAATAAGCTCTGGTCTCTCATGAGGTACTAAATCAATCTTAAGGATTGGGGCTGTCAGTCCAGGGGGCCCGTAGTCCATCGGGTCCAATCCCTTGGACCCCCAAGAGGCTACTTAGCCTGTACGCCTATGACTACGCCTATGCCGCCTGAGCAGAAAGTTAGCTTCTTTTTTTTCATAGATTAACCCTGCGAATATGGAATGTCACATTCGGCATATGATGGAAATAGTTTGTGGTAAATACAGCAATTTAATAGTTACTAAAGTGATCGCCAGATCTGCAGGGTGTCCCATAAGTCAGGCATCATAGGAAAAATAATGAAAAAAGGCAAAACAAAAGCTTTTATTTACAGAACGTGCTCAGTATGTCCACCATTGTTTTCAATACACAAATTCAGACGTGATACCCAGTCAGCAAGCACACGATAAATGATGTCAGGAGTAATGGTGTTACATGCCCCAATAATGCGCTGCCGCAAATGTTCAACACTCCTAATTTTCTCTGCGTATAACAGCGCTTTCAAGTGGCCCCAGGGATAAAAATATATGAGTAGAATTATCTGGATTCGTTCTTCCTTGCTCACAGACATTATGGCCTGTAGAAAGAGAAAAATATGAATTATGGTTTGTAGAAATAGAAAAATATGAATTTCTCCTATGATGCCGGACTTATGGGACACCCTGTAGTGTACGTATTTCCAGTAATTTAAGGTGGTGATGACAGTGGTGAGTGCGAAGCTTAATCCTTATAATACGTGTCAGTGGCCTGAAGACATTATTTTGAAGAAATATATTAACTTAACATAACTATAGTAGTGAGGATCAGTGGTGTATTAAGGTAGGGGCAAGGGTGGGCTAAGCCCCAGGGCCGACCGTCACAAGGGCCCCACTGAAATATTCTAATAAATCTACTAATATTGAAAATCAAACAGTTGATATATCAAAACTAAAATTTTTATCTCGTGTTTTATCTCAAAATATTCGATGTTTCTCAAAATGAAATTTCTCAAAATTATTATTAATTAATTAAAAATAATTTAAAATTAGATATTTAAGATTAAAAATAATTAAAGTCATTTAATTTTCTCAAAATTATTGATCTAGTTCCAATTTGAAGAATACCAGAATTTTCAGAATTTTCTGTTATAAATATCTAGAAAAGGTCAGAAAAAATCTGGCAACACTGCACAACTAGAGATTTTCTTTTTTCTTCTACAGGGTGGGCCGTAAGTTTCCATACATAGGAAAAATAAACATTTTTTTATGGACAACCATTTTTATTTATATAATATGCTCTACATGATTGCCATTGTTTTGAAAACACATTTCAATACGTGTTCCCCACTGTTGATGAACACGCATTAACACAGTTGACGTTATGCTTGTAATGGCGTTGGTGATACGTTCCTTTAGATGATTTACTGTATGTCTCGTATCTTTTCCTGATACACCATGGCCTTCAAGTGCCCCCAAAGATAGAAATCAAGGGGGGTGAGATCTGGGGATCTGGGAGGCCACTCCACAGGACCACGCCGACCAATCCAAGCATCCGGAAACTGCTGATCCAAATACCGACGCACGTGAAGACCATAATTTAAATTTTCCTATGTATGGAAACTTACGGCCCACCCTGTATAGCAAAAGTCCTTATATATGGCATAATTGCTAGGAATCATTTCCGTTGTACCACGAGTGCATAGTTATCATTTTGTAAGTATAAGCGAGATTATTCTGAAAATCGAATATGATTATTGTATTTTATTTGGTCACATATTAAATAAATATATAAAATTAGTAAAATTAATAAATTATATATATATATATATATATATATATAATTATAATAATAATTTATATTTTAATTATATATTTTATACTGTTGTTGGTGGATCCATAGTATTTATTGTATTTCTTCTAGTCACCCTTAACTAGTCATATCTATTAGCCCATATTCTTATGTAACTACTCTACCGCTTTTAGTTGTCTGTTTACACTTTTCTTTCTCTCGACTTATTTTGTGCCTCTTCCCTTCTTTTTATTTATTTTTTCTCTATTTTCCTTATTATTCAGTCTATGGGTGTATGCTGTGTACCAATTGATTTGCAGTAAAATTTTGATTTAGAATAGTATGCATGTATTAACATAACTTTTTTTCAAAATGAAAAGAACCAAAATTATTTTTTAAATTTATGATTTGATTTTATTCCTTGAATCGTGTTCAAGCCCTGGTTACTAAAAAATATCAATAAACATGACGTAAATTTAATATACCAGACTAGTATATTGGTCATTGCAACAATTGTAATAAAGCCTATAAAAAATTTTAAGTTGAACCCGTTATAATTACCAATATACTACACTTGGTATTTTGTTTTAAAAAGAAATTTGAAAAATCTAATATAACTTGGCCAAACATAACCCTACACAAGTGTTGAAAAAATGTTCAGTTTCTAATGTACTGTATAGCTCGTTAGCCGTTCATTTTTCAAGACAAATTAAATCTAATCAAATTGAATAAAATGTGAAAAATTTCGAATTTATTTTAGGTTAGGATGGTTTGTTTAAATATGTTATTTAGTGTTAAGCTGGGCCCGTTATTATTACTGTACTATGCTATACTACATATGGTATTTTGTTTAAAAAGACTTGAAAATATTTAACTTAATCGAAAGAAATTTTAAAAATAAAACTATTTAATCCAATGTAAAAAAATTTAATATAACGCTGTCGTTGGGAATGGCTTCTGTATTCTCCAGCTATTGGCAACGTGTATTGCTTTTGTTTTAGTTTGTTTGACAATAATCGAGATGGGCCGTTCATCAATGGATTTTCAGACTGGAAAAAGCCTGAAAAACTCAATAATCATGAAAATTCTCTTGCACATATGGCGTCGATGATGGTGTACATGAAGCAGTCGAAGGAATTAAATGTCATTGACACTTGTTTCAATATTCAATTTGAGCGCACCAGAGAGTACTGGAAGAATGTACTACGAAGGACTATTGAAGTTATTCGATTTTTGTCATCCAGAGGCATGTCATTTAGAGACCACAATGATAAGCTGGGGTCTACTCATAATGGCAACTATCTTGGAATTTTGGAACTGATATCGAGATTTGATCCATTTCTTGCTGACATCTTAAAATGTACAGAAATAAGGACAAAGGAAGCACTTCATATATTTCTCACGTAATATGTGATGAGGTGATAAACTTGCTATCAAAGGAAGTGCTAACTGTGATAGTAAATGAAATAAACGATGCAAAATATTACTCCTTATCCATCGATTCCACGCCTGACATCTCACATTGTGACCAATTGACTGTAATCTTGCGATATGTATCAATGGAATCTGCTTGTCTGTGAACGTTTTCTCACATTCCTACCATTATCATTCCACACAGGCTCAGCAATATTTGACGCTGTGAAACAATTTTTGACGGAAATTGGCATTGACATCATGAATTGCCGCGGGCAAACATATGATAATGCATCCAACACGAGCGGCCGATATTCGGGAATGCAAGCCAAATTTCGAGTAATATATCCGCTGGCTGTTTTTACACCTTGCGCAGCACACTCGCTAAATCTCGTGGCCGTTGCTGCAGCTGAAAGCTGCACAGAAGTGGTTGCCTACTTCTGCTTCTTGCAGGAGTTGTACAATTTTTTCTCGGCATCGGCTTCTCGTTGGGCTGCATTGATTAACTGTTTAACTCCATCTAGAAAAGTGGTTAAGCGAGTGCAAGACACGCGCTGGTCTGCTCGATTCGATGCAAATGACGCATATGTCAATGGATATGTCGATATAAATAAATGTCTAACCCAGTTAACTGGTGACAAGAATCAAACAGCTGAAACGCGTCATGGTGCTGGTAAACTTTTAACTAAAAGCTTGGCTTTGGAAACAGTCATAATGTCAGAGGTGTGGAACTCACTTCTTGAACGAATTGAAAAAGTATCTGAAGCGTTGCAGAAACCAGAGTTGGATCTTTGCACAGCTACCGAAATGCTCAGTTCGCTAGAGCATTACATTGGTTCACTTCGTGATTCTTTCAGTGATTTTGAGGAGATTTCAATGAAGAAAACTGACGAGGACTACAGATTGGCCAGAAAGCGGAAGCGCAAAATTATGGCTGACGAATCTTCCGAACAAATTGTGCTCACCGGACGGGACAAGTTTAGAATGGAGACATACTTCGCAGTGATTGATAGATTGATGGTTGAAGTAAGTAAAAGGAGATTAGCATATGTTGAAATCAACGAGAAGTTCGGGATGCTGACTAACGTATCAAGGCTAACTCCAAAAGAAGCAGAAATAAAAGCAAAGAATTTGCAGTCACAATATGCTAATGATCTTGACGAAACGTTTCCGAATGAATTCCATCATTTTGTCACGTATGCGAAAGAAAACTTGTAGCCCTTGAAAATTCCGCAGGTTCTGAAGCAAATGCAAGACTGGACTCGTGTCTTCCCAAACACATGTATCGTGTATCGAATTTATTTGTGTTTAATGGTTTCTAACGCTAGCGGAGAAAGGTCTTTTTCTAAGTTAAAACTCATAAAAAACTACCAACGGCAAATGATGCGGCAATCAAAGCTGCAAAGTTTGGCATTATTGTGCATTGAAAACGACACCCTGAACTCTCTCGATGTCGAGAAAATCATCGAAAAAGTTTCAGATGCAAAACTTCGTAGGAAATTGATTTGAGAGATTAATGAACGAGGATAATAAACGAATCGTACAGCCATTTTCCATTCATATGTTCTTGGTCGATTATTAATAACAACGTAAATTTGCCCAAATATACAAAGCATGAATTTTTAAATCATTTTATTTGACTACACGCATTACAAACCAAATATGTTCTAAGGGCCCACCAAACCCTTAATACGCCACGGGTGAGGAAAATAATGATAACGATAGCTTTATTGGCAGGATATGAATCTCCTAAAATAGTATAATATTCTTGAGGGTAATAAACAATAAAATAAATAAAATAATAAATTTTAAAAACTAAAAATGATGACTAAAAGAGAAATCAAAATAGGACTACGGTAATAAAGAAATAACAATAATACACGTAATGAAATGAGTAATAATAAAATTAGTAATAACAGCTTCCTAAACGTAGTACTAAAAAGAAAAAAATAAATAAAACGTACATGCAATGGAATGGCTATTGCAGGAGTTAAGTGATCTATAGATAAACGCTTTCATACCAAGAGGTCGACAGTCTAGAAGACATGGAGCAGGACTAATGAATAGCTTGAACAATCAGATTGCCTGAGTATTTAATTCTTCGAAATAGACTGTACTGAGCACGTTTCGTTGCCCAAGGGAGGCTTGGAACGTTGCGGTTAGCGAACACTTGAAGGAGTGAACATCTTGGAGGTAACTTATGCATCAGTCTAAAGGATTTGTTGTAGCGCAAATTGAGGATTCTGCAGAAACCTTTTTTATGATTAACCCAGAGTTGCTGCCCATAAATATTAGTGCAGAAAGTACGAAAAAAGAGGGTCGTTTGCTTCGCTTGTACAGAAATTGAAGTTCCTCATAATCACGTTTACCTTAGCACAATAACTTCGAAATTGTTCCCTTCTGTCTGAGTCGTCACTCAAGGAGCTGGTGATAGTTTGACCCAGATACTTAAATTTTTGGACCTGCTCTATTTGTTTGTCTCTTATTTTAAAAATAATATTAGCTGTTTGGTTTGACGTTTTAGGATGGAATTGCTTAATCTTAGTTTTAGTAACATTAAAATTAATGTCATGGTTCTGAGAATATGATTCACAAATTTTTATAGGACTATCCAGATCGTTTACCAAAGGGCTTATTAACACTATATCATCGGCACAGACCAGGTTATTTCTCCTCATGTTATCTATACAGCATCCCACCCTTGCCTCATTAATTAAGAGAAGTAAGTAATCCATTCATGTATACTGTATATATGTATATTAAACAGCAGAGCCTTGTCTAACTCCACATGAAGAACCAAAACATTCGGAAAATACATTGCCCCATCTAACAGTAGCAATAGGCGTGGTGAATAATAATACCTGAGTTAATAATAATAATAGTAATAGTAATAATAATATAAATCTTCTACTGGTAATGGCAGTTACCATGTTGAAAATAGTTTCATATAACGTAAGATCAATAAGAAGTTCAGATGTTCATAAAATTTGTGGCAGTGCAGATCTGATAATCCTGCAAGAACACCTGTTACCTAAGGAGGAACTAAAATTTCTCTACGGAATTCATGATCACTTATGTATCATGTTTCCTCAGCAGTAGACTTATCAAACGAGTTGTTAGCTGATAGGAATTTTGGTGGAGTTGGGTTCTTAATAAGAAAAAGCATTGACAAAATATATAAAATTTCTGATAATGGGAGGTCGTTAAGAATTGAATTACATATGAACAATGGATGCATCTTAATTGTCAACTGCTATTTACCGTAGAATAATGGGACCAGGCTAGATAACTATATCGATTTTTTTGGTACAAAATTAAACAAAAAAGTAAATTAATCTAGTGTTTCAGTTGTTCATTTGAAAGAAATCTGACTGACCGTTATAAGCCTGAAGCAAAGAGAGCATTCTTTCCCCAAACTTCCTACAGTTATTCCCACGGAATGAACGGTGATGAAGAATGTGGATGGTGGAGCGTCTTCGGCGTCGATAGAACGGGATTGGAATGGAACCTTCGTTGACGTCGAGCGGAAAAACAGCGGAGATTAAGCGTCGAATGAAGAGTCGGTGAATCGAAGAGAGAAGTTGAGTCTCGAAGGAACGTGCAATCGTCCAGAGTCGTTGAGGCGGCGAGAATTCAGTCAGCGATTAAGTTGAGATCGAAAAGAAGGGTGTCTTGGAGAAAAAACTTAATCTTCGGCGAGGTCTGAGGGAAAACGGAGCTCATGTTGGTGCTACTGACTTCAATGGGCGAGTAAGACTAAATGGTAGTCGGTTTGGCCAAGAAAGTGAACAAAGAAGAGAAAATAGAAATAGAAAAAGAGGGAAAGAAGGAGAAAAGTGTTGGGTGTGGCTAAAAACAGCGCTTCTAACAACCGACAAGCTCCGGTATTCAGAGGTTTCATTATATATATATATATATATATATATATATATATATATATATATATATATACAAATAATTTTATATATAAAAATAATACAAGTATATATATTTTCTGATCTTTCTGCCATCCCTAATTGGGGCAGAGAAAACCTTTTGACTTTCAATGCCTCAAAACCTCAGTTTCTTCAACTATCTACTCGTCACACTCTTCCAGACGATAATCCCCTTACCTTCAACTCAATCTTTTCTCTTCTCTTAACACTGTTGGTGTTTCCTTTTCTCGTGATCTTCCATGGAAAGATTACATATACTCTCTTTCTAAAACAACTTCTAAGAAGTTAGGTGTGCTGTACCGTCTCCGAAGTATCTTTACCCTTACCCAGTTGCTGTCTCTGTACAGAGGTCTTGTTCTCCCTTGTATGGAGTACGCTTCTCATGTGTGAGGTGTGTTATCCCACACAGCTCTACTTGACCGGGTAGACTCAAAGGCTTTTCGCATCATCAATTCTCCGCTTTTTACTAACTCTCTTCAATCCCTCTCTTCGATTATAACGGACATTGATCTTCTGAACTCTCTAACTACATGCCTCCTCCTTTAAGGAGAGCACGCAGTACCAGTCTTTCAACACATTCTCATTCCTTTTCTGTCCACCTCTCTAACGCAAGGGTGTTCTCAATCTTTCATCTACTCAACTGGTGAACTCTGGAACAATCTTCCTCAATCTATCTTTCCCCCTGTCTATGACCTCCAATCTTTCAAACGCGGAGTGTCCAGGCATCTCGAAAACTTTGGATCTTGATTTTGGGTCTCTTCTTCTTCTACTGAGGTGGGAGGGCGTTTTGGTGAGCATTCGCGTTTAGCCCCTCCTTCCTGCTTAAAAAAATATATACTGTATATATATTATTATTATAACCCCTATGACTGAGCACACGAATGAATTAAGAAAGAATATCAACCAACATTCAAGTATAATCTTATAAAGTGAAAAAGAAAAATTTTAATACATTTCTTATGATGTTTGCTTGGCAAATGTCAATTATTATTATTTCACTTTACACCTTTTTAATTATTTCAGTTTCAGATTTTATCATGTCATTTTATTTTTACGCAGAAATGACTGACACATTAAAAATATTTTTCCGCTGTCAGCTGCTGCGAGGCTGATATTCCATTGAAATTAATATTATAACCTTAAAATATGGCATTTTAGCTATCTTCCTAAAAACAAAATAAAATGAAACGCGGTTCTGTACGTAAAAATGCGTGCTTGATACACAGGTTTGTTTGAAAACTTCAATGTTACCCAGGATACGGCACGAGGAGTCCACTTTGCAGTGGATTCAATGTTTGCTTTGGATTTATTTTTACCTCTCCCAAGGATATGACAAAACTATAAAAGCGAATGGACAAAACAGATTTTATAAAAACAGCAGAAGTAAAAATGAAGAAATATGATTAAAAATGAAGCGATGCAATTTTTCGCTTTGAATTAAAGGTCTTGTACCATTCTTCTTGAACCTGTGTTTTAGCCTTAAATAATAGTTGTTCTCTTACCGAAAATAACTTAAAGTAAAAAGGAAGGGAAACAGAAAATGTTTGATGCTTCTCCCTCACTAATGGAGAATGATATTCTGTCACTTAATCTGATATATACTGTATATATATATATATATATATATATATATATATATATATATATATATATATATATATATATATATATATATATATATATATATATACACACACGGGGATCCAATAAACCTTAGCTCCCCCCCGCCCATGTCCTAAACCATTAGAGGTACAGTAAAACTAAACATACCTTACAAAAGAGAATTTAATCCTGCATTTAATGAGAAACAATTAAAACTTGGTGTTCCCGCCATTGGCTTCCAAGACAGCCTCAATTCGCTTTGGGTAGCTTGCCAAAAGTGACGTGAATAGATCTTGATCGTTACGCAAATTTGCTAAAAGAGTTTCAATGTGTTGCGTCATTGTATCCTTCGAAGATCGATTTGCTGCAGGTTCTTGAAGCAAGAGACATTCAACCTTGTCCTTTATAACTGATCCAATGTGTTCACGGACGTTCGGGTCAGGAGAATTTCCTGGCCATTCTTCATTTCCAAAGAAATCGATCTCATGGTTCCGCAACAACTGTTGAGTGGCTAATGTCTTAAAGCAGGGGGCCTTATCGTGCAGAAGTGTGACCTGATCGACATCCATAACATTGTTTGGGTTTCTTAGAAACGGAATGACATGCTGGGATAGAATAATATCACGAAAATACTGTCCATCCCAATTCTGACCATTTGGCTTCAGCACCCACATGAGCTTCTTTGCAGTGAACAAAACAAACACACCAACAAAGTCTGGACTTTTTAATAATTCGCGATAATGTTCATTGTCATCAATTTCATCTGGTGTTGTAGCCCACACTCGATCATTTTGGTAGTTAGGCCGACGTGTTACGTAAACAAAAAATTCATCGGAGACAGCTAAATGCATGAAATCATCCACATCCCAATATTCAAGATAATGGGCAAATCATATTCTGTCATCGATGTTAAGTTGAGTTTTTCTTGGCTTTGAAGTTCATGCCAAGGCTTTAAACCTTGCCTATGACGGTACAGTCGACGATCTCACCACTAACGATCTTTCCTCTCAACACTTCGATCTCTCTAGAAAGTTTAGCACAGTTGTTTTTCCGTTTACGCGTACCGCTTTCAATAATGTCCTTTGTTTCCTGAGAGAGTGGCAAATTTGGGCGCCCAGATTTGGTTGTATCCATTTCACATTCATCCAAAGTTTATTCCGATTTCTTTTGACGAAGTCCTCACTTCTTCGCAACTTTTTGGCAACCCATGAACGTGTTATAAAGGTGGCTCCAGCATGACGAGCTTCCCGAAATGTTATTGCTCGTATGCGATCTATCACACGTTGCCTCTCCGAATCACCAATTAATTGAGAAGCCATTATATTATCACTTTATCAGCTAGAGTAATTTTAATACCTGCAATAAATAAAGAATTTTATATATTTTTATAATCACTAAAAACTATTTCGATATAAGTAAATATGTAAGCTGCAAATGGGGGGGACTAAGATTTTTTGGAACCCCTTATACTTATATACAGTATATTCGGCCGAGTTGAAAATGGGGAATTTTTTTATTTATTAAAAAGTACACTATGTGAGTTTCATTTTATCATCGTAACAAAATATTAAAATATCAAGCATGTACTACTCCTGCTACTCCTAGCACCCCCCCCCCTTTTTTACCCTCATATTTGCATATATTTAAATGTGAAAAAAATGTTATTTCTTAAAAAGTACACTATGTGAGAAGGTTTTTTTATTACTTTAACAAAATATTTAAAAAAATCAAGCATGTGCTACCCTACTACCCCTATCACATGCTCCTCCTCCCTTTTTTACATTCATATTTGCATGTTTAATGTTGTTATATGTTACATGATCAGTTGTTTGTTTAATGCTTGATATTTTTATGTTTCAGATAAATAGAAATAATTTTTCAGATAAAAAGAAATAATTTGCATTTGCTTTAATTATAATTTGAATTATCATGAATTATAAATTACATATAATTTGATTTTACTTCTGAATATAAACTGTGACTACTAGAAGCAAGTCCTCAAATGCAGCCTTTGGATATTCTACAGAATTCCCAGCAGCCATGACTCCTTCAAAAATAGATGTTGTGAGACACTACCTTTCTGTGCGCCGTCGTGAAGAAGCTAAATTAAAAGGATCAGCAACTGCTAATGATTGTTACAGGGTTGTTGTAAAAGATGTTGAAGACATTTGGATGAAATTTTCTTTTCCTACGATTAACACCAAAGGTATCTATCTTAAAGTCAGTCGACTAATAGAAGAAGCCTCAAAATTGAACAAGGTGCCGTTACATCGAAGAAATGAAAGTTTTGCCTTAAAAATAGCTCAGTATAATGAAATGTTTGATATATCTTCTTGTGAATGCTATGATAAGGGAATTGATAGGAAATCTTGCAGGTGTAAAGATGAAATACCAATGGCAGAATGGGAGTCTTTTATGGGTCAAAAACAAAGAAAAAATCAGTTGGGACCGAAGAAGACATGGATGTAGATTCAGAGAGTCAGGATGTAGATTATGAGGCCGATTTAGAATTGACTGAGAATATTCATAACCAGCACTCCTATAAAAACCTAGCATTAACAGCAGATCGTTAACGTGTAAGTTGTAGAGCTGCAGCTGCAATAGTCAATGCAGCTTTAAAAGATATGGGGATCCTTAACCACACCAACATGCTTGACAGAAAGAAATTAGAAAGAGAAAGAAATCGCATGGGTGAAACAAATACTTTTAGGGCTAAATCCGAAAATCTGAAAATGGAGTGCCTTGGATTTGATGGAAGGAAAGATAACACATTAACTAAAAGTGGAAAGATAAAAGAAGAACACTATGTTATTGTGAAAGAACCTGGAATCATCTATGTCGACCATGTCACACCAGATAATGGAACTGCTCGCTGCATAGCAGAAGAGTTGATAACTATTATTACAGACTCGAACAGCACAGATACTATCAAAGCTTTACTTTGTGATGGTACTCCTGTAAATACAGAAAAAATTGGTGGGGCCATAAAACTGGTTGAAATTCATCTTAACAGACCAGTGCAGTGGTTGGTGTGCCTCTTGCATTTGAATGAGTTGCCTTTTATGTACGTCTACAAAGCCATTGATGGTAAAACAACAGGTCCAAATACTTTTGTGGGTTCAATTGGGAATAAACTGAAAACAGATTTAACAAAATTGGAGGTAGTCAAATCTCCTCACGTAAAGGGAAACATTAAAGAAATTCCAGCAAATGTTGTGAAGGAGATAAGCAGTGATCAAAGATATCTCTATGATATGTGTCTGGCAGTGCAAACTGGAGACACTTCTCAAGATCTGTCCACTCGATCCCCAGGTACCCATCACCATGCTCGCTGGCTAACTCTAGCCAACAGGGTCCTTCGATTATATATCTCAACGCCAAATCCCGATAAAAACCTTCACGATATACAATAGTCAAGATTATTATGCAGTTCTATGCTCCAGGGTGGTTTTGGATAAAACCTCATCCTAATGCAACTGATGGTGCATATAACTTTTGGCATTTAACCTCTTAACGACCGAAGTTTTTGTAGGGTTAAGTTGTGAGTGCGTGTATTGGAAACGGTACAAATTCGACCCAGTGGTCCAAAAGAGGTTAATGTGCTTGCTTCGAAATTTAGATGAACAACATAGATCAATCATAGAACCAGTATTAAAGAATAACGCCTACTTTGCCCATCCAGAAAATATACTCCTATCAATGGTAACTGAGAAGAGACTAGAAATTAGGGAGCAAGCTATTCAGAAAATCATCCTTTCAAGAACAGGATTTTCAGGTACCAGAAACTTTAAGTTGTCTCGAACCCTCAATTTCCAATCTACTGACTACACCGAGATGATCAATTGGCAAAAAGAGATCATTACTCCTCCACCGCTGCTAAGCAATTTTAGCGACGATGAGCTACTACAGGCTCGATGTAAGCCACTGGAGATAACTTCTTTTCCATGCCACAGTCAAAGTGTGGAAAGGGCAGTGAACCTAGTAACAAAGGCATGTCAGAAAAGAATAGGATATGACAACCGTCAAAAGTTTATCTTACAGTAAACTCATTAGAATCAAGGCGAAAACTGCCCAAGTTTGACTAGAAGGCCCAATGGAATGAGTAAGAAACATATGAAATAAAATTTCCTAATGATATTGAAAATTTCTTCCCTTTTGATGTGATAAGGAACAATGAAAAAGTGAATTGAATTTTAGCACATTTATTATACCTCTAATTTTTTCTTCTGAATATATTGTTGTACTTAATTAATTTTCCTAATACTGTACATTATTAAATAAAATATTATACGTTAATAAAGATTTATGTCATCAAAACACCTGAATGTAGAGTAAGTTTCGTATAAATGGAATATTCTTCAATACAGGGTGTCTCAAAAGTCACTATCTATTTCGGTGACATTAGATGTTTTTTTTAAAAATGCTATGCTGGCATAAAGATATGTACTTCTGGTGCAAATTTGTGTATTTAAAAAAAGTTAATTGGTTTATTTCGAATTTTGTGTTATTTATAAATTTATCTTGACATGCTTGAACAATTCCTCGAACCTCAACTTCTTACAGATGGCATTCTTGACACAGTAGTTTTTCAGCAGGATGGAGCACCGTGCCATTATGCAATAATTGTACGTGATTATATTGTACGTGATTATCTTGACAGACGCTTCCCCGGTCGCTGGATTGGTCGTGGAGGAACACAACCATGGGCAGCACGTTCACCCGATTTAACACCATTAGATTTTTTCGCCTGGGGTTTCATTAAGTCTAAGGTGTACACTGGTAGAAGAATTAGTGATGTAGCCGAACTTCGAAATCGTATTACCGATGCAGTTCAGAAAATAACACCTCAAATGCTGGAAAGTGTGTTCCGGGAAACAACTTATCGCTTTGAGCTCTGTAGAGACACTGATGGTCGCCATGTGGAGACAGATAAATAAATAGCACTAATTCTTTGTGGCACTTACTTTGAAATAAATATATTTTTCATGTCTTAAACCAGTTTTTCGTAATTCCCATTATTTTTCAAAATAGATAGTGACTTTTGAGACACCCTGTATAGGTCAAAAAGTGAAAAATTGTGCGAGGGGTAGGAGGCTTTAAACAGCGAAAATAATTGATGAGGTGGTTCCTGTGTTCCATTCAAACCCCTCACAATAGGTACCTTTTCAAAATAAAATTTCGACCCTGCCTAATATATATATATATATATATATATATATATATATATATATATATATATATATTCTCAGAATGGTTCCCTCAGATAATTTTTATGGAGTACACATACCTAATGTGCATGGAGAAAGGAACCCTTTTGAGATAATTAAATAGTCTGAATAAGTAATGATAAATGGCAAATAATGAAGTTTTTTGTTTTTCATGATGGAAGCCCAGTACATTGAGGTTCTGAATGTAGCTGTTTAGGTTAGCTTTAAATTCTGTCGGAAAGTTGGGTCCTGTCTTTTTACCAAATAGCTGGTGAGGGAAGCTATATTTTGGGGCCTTCTTTGCTAGTGGTATTATGGCCGCAGAAGGTTAGATTGCAAATGCAATTGCAACGTTGATCAAATGAGTGCCAGTGCTCCCCCACCCCCTTCTTGCAAGGTGCCAACCCCACAGGGTGCGCAACCCCCGAAAAAGGGGGAACTCCCCCCAGCAAGCTGGGAGAATCCACTAAACTCTTTGGGGGAGAAGTTGGGAAGGCCTCACCCCTCCAAAAGGGTATACCTAACCTAAGAGAGAGAGTGAGGAGGAGAGAGAGGACGAGACCATCCAGCTTCTGCGAGATGCAGAAGCTTAATGAGAGCTCAGGTAGCATCACTTGGCTTAAAACTCGAAATCCGCCAGTTGGCAGGTGTATGTGTATTAAATTACTCTTCAGTTGCCAGATTGCGTTATTCAGATATTCTTGACAGTCGGCTTAGAAGGAGCAACCATCCATTTGGTATATACAGGGTGTTTGAAAACTTTCTGTACAAATTGTAATGGGGGATAGGCAACACCAAGACAAACCCTTTTCGTCTATAAGTGTATGTCCGCTGACGTCACCATTCGGCGCGAGAGGGCGCCGCTGCAATTGGCTAAAAGGTGAAGTGGGCTAGACTCGCGCTTGCCACGGGCATTCTTAAATCGGACGTAGTACGCGTAACATGGAGCGCTTCACGACTGCTGAGATGGCTGACATGCATATGGTGTATGGGGCTGCCAATGGAAACGGAAGAGCTGCTGTGAGGTTGTACCGACAGCGCTTCCCAAACAGACGTGTGCCAAACCACCAAACGTTTGCGCATTTGCATCGGCGACTGCGAGAAACTGGAACATTCCATGCAAACATGCATGACACTGGTCGGGAGAGAAACGTGCGCACTCCTGAAATGGAAGAAGAAATCCTACGGCGATTTGAGGACAATCTAAGCGCAAGCACGCGAGGTGTTGCACGTATCCTCGGTGTGAACCACGACCTGGTCTGGAGAGTGTTGCACGAGCAGCAGTTACATCCGTTTCATCGTCAGAGAGTCCAGGCATTACAACCTCGGGATTACCCTCTTCGTGTGAATTCGCACGCTGGTTTCTGCAGCAGACAGCGGTGCAGCCTAATTTTCCGGCTTATGTGCTGTTCTCAGATGAGGCCTGTTTCACACGTGAGGGTGTGTTTAACATGCACAATTCTCACGTGTGGGCGCACGCAAATCCACATGCTACACGGGTTTGTAATGCCTGGACTCTCTGACGATGAAACGGATGTAACTGCTGCTCGTGCAACACTCTCCAGACCAGGTCGTGGTTCACACCGAGGATACGTGCAACACCTCGCGTGCTTGCGCTTGGATTGTCCTCAAATCGCCGTAGGATTTCTTCTTCCATGTCAGGAGTGCGCACGTTTCTCTCCCGACCAGTGTCATGCATGTTTGCATGGAATGTTCCAGTTTCTCGCAGTCGCCGATGCAAATGCGCAAACGTTTGGTGGTTTGGCACACGTCTGTTTGGGAAGCGCTGTCGGTACAACCTCACAGCAGCTCTTCCGTTTCCATTGGCAGCCCAATACACCATATGCATGTCAGCCATCTCAGCAGTCGTGAAGCGCTCCATCTTACGCGTACTACGTCCGATTTAAGAATGCCCGCGGCAAGCGCGAGTCTAGCCCACTTCACCTTTTAGCCAATTGCAGCGGCGCCCTCTCGCGCCGAATGGTGACGTCAGCGGACATACACTTATAGACGAAAAGGGTTTGTCTTGGTGTTGCCTATCCCCCATTACAATTTGTTCAGAAAGTTTTCAAACACCCTGTATATTCCCATCTCCCCAGTTATTCATTAATATCGTTTATATATACACAACCAAAAGAATTAAATAAAACACCATTACATCATTTTGTTTATTTAGACGAGTTAAGGGGAATTCATTCATGAAATGTATAGGAAATAAATATACAATCGTTCATTCTACACAAACGAGGAATACATACATTAAAAATAATAATAGTATAAGAAATACGAACTAAGAATATATATATATATATATATATATATATATATATATATATACACACAATAAAAAATAATAATAGTATAAGAAGCGCGAAACGAAGAATATATATATATATATATATACATACATATATATATATACACACAATAAAAAATAATAATAGTATAAGAAGCGCGAAACGAAGAATATATATATATATATATATATATATATATATATATATATATATATATATATATATATAATCAAAAAATAAATAAAAAGTAAAAATATGTATAAGAAATACAAAACGACGGAATAAAATCAGCAAAATAATAGTACAGGATAAAGCTATATACCCATTAATATATATATAAACAGCAAAACTTATATAAAAACAAAATACATACACTTTATGTTTTACCGCGCTTAACTAAAATACTAAACTCGCACGTGATCGAGTCTACAGTTAGATCATTGTTGCTTTGTACTATACAATAAATACGATTTAGTATTATTTCACCACTCAAGGTGTGCGGGTGCCTATACTCGATGTAAAGGGCCTTCATTTCGTTCAATATTATTTTTGTGCACGCTTTACAACTGGCTGGCAAGTTATCTTTAAACACGGTCAGAATACACTCAAAAGCATGCACAAAGAGGGCGTCGTTAGCCACAACTTCATTATTAAATTCAAGTTGAAATAATCTTCTAAGTAGTAACGACAACTGCTCATTACATAAATATACAGCTCTTCAGGGTGAACAGTGTAACGCTCAAGTCCTTTGTACCAAAGTTCATATTATTTTGAAGAGTCTAAACCTTCATAAAAAGCATCCAGCTCTAGACCATTCTCGCCTTGTTCATTCCTACATTCGATAAACCCGTCGAGCAGAGTGGTGTATGCTTATTCAAGAACAGTGTCAAAACAAATCATATCCATAACACACGAGTCTAATATAGGCTTCAGCTCGCGGAATCCGACGATTTCAAGCATTCTGTCAAGGATGAATCGGTTTCGCGTGGGGACAAGAACGTTATTATCAGATGCATTCTTCCACATCAGTCGTATATCAATGCATGGCTGATCGTTATTTATACACAACGTGCATATGCGGGGGGTATCACTAATTTGTTCTCTTCTTGTACCTATACCTTCAGGTATTTTATAACGATCCTCACCCCACTTCTCAACTATCACGAAGACTCTATTCATCTCCTCAACACTTAAATAAAGAACATTACGTTTACCAGAGTTTGCTTGACTACAAGTCTTTTCAGTACAGAGTTAATAGCACCGGTTTCAAGCCTAAACACGTGCAATGACTTCTTCACGGACACATCGTACACGGCATTGAGAATGCTTCTCAAAGGAAGTTCCATCGTATTCGAGGAGTGCACGTCTAGTCGGTTCAAGGTCTGAGATGACTATGAGTGACGGGTGTGCGGATCGGCTCAACGGGGGGAGTGAGTCACACCATAAGCTGTTGAATCGTGTACAGGTTTGTTCCAGCATGAATCACGCGAGTACTTGTACCCATTATACCGGGCAATTTTTCGGATATATGGGGTAATTTCAGTTTTAATGTTTTATCGGAATGCGCACTAGACGTTCATTTTCTCCACACATTAACAATCCGGCGCACTATTTGAGAGAAACATGTACCAGTATTTATCCTTTTTGTTTAACAGATAATACTCGTCTCTAAATAAATTCTATTAAAAACTCACAAAGGCCTTTAGCCACAACCTCACTGCGAACCTCGTCGTGATATATATGAATGTAGTGGTAAAAGTGCCGCCTGTCACACCACTCATCAACAAGACTCTACCCATACCCGTTGCTTCTCTTCTGCACGTTTTTTTTTATTTCACCTCACGGTATATGTACGCTTTTATAGAGTTTAGCCCTACAACGTAGTCCATTACATCGTTTGTGCCGCGAAATCCGGCAATGCTCTTGCCAGAATATCCATAGAGTATTTGAACATCTTGTTTCTCAAGTTTCGCACGGTTCAGTGTAGCCTTAAAAGTCTCAAAGGAGGGAGGACTAAGCCGTCTTTCAGTATTCACCACATCTTCCGACTTTACCAAATACCACTTCATAAACGTCGAACACGCAATATCAAAAGTCGCCATCACTATTTTTCGTCTACGTGAGAGTTCTTCAAATATACGTCTGAGAACCAGGGCTTGCAGCGGCCAACTGAACACGCAGGGGTAGAGATTTGCCTAGGTAGTAGCAGAAGTCACATGCCCATTTGATTGAGCTTACAGTGGGCGGAGCTTAGGACTTTTTCCTGTACACACACACACACACACACACACACACACATACACACACACACAAAATGAGAAAATGAAACTCTAATTTAAACATTTACAAATATACGTAATAAATAAACACACCGTTAACAATAGGCACATACACACACACACACATACTGTGTATATATATATATATATATATAACATGCAAGTACTATTGTACACAAAGGGTTCGGTATCATAGGTACCAGGCACCTGGTAACGTTTCCTATAGGTGTTACGAAACACCTTTGTGCACCTAAGTTCATTCACACACCCCAGTTTCTCTGCCTGAAAATTGTGGGTTCCTACAGTCAGTTGGGGTGGTTGGTCACCCTCATCTTCTAAGCACACTAGCTCCTTCAACGAGTCACTGCTAACGACCCGTCGATTCGCCAAGTTAAGCGTGATGCCCTTCGACTTCACGATATATTTCAGCTCTTTCCCCACCCTCACCCGCACCCCCTAAGTTTTTGGTCTTGTTGATACAAAGGAGTCAGCGTATGCACCATCACCATACTCATCCTTGATCTTGTCAGTCAGATCTCCGAGGAATTCCCCAATAGACGGCATGTATTCACCCTCCCTCTCTGTGAATATTACTCTATCTATGTCAGCATACAGCACCCTCCGCCCAAGAGAGTGCAGTAGTCCCCAACGCTTGATGCCTGCGTATGCCGTTGTGAAGCTGGCTACAGGTATGTTTTTAACACGTGAGGTATCTGTGGCCAGATCGGTGATGTACTTTATTATGTACGTGTTACCAACATTCACGATCTCCATAACCTCTTTATCGGGGGCATTGGCATAATCCCACACCTCGTTATAACTATGGGCCAAATGAACGTTCCCCTTACCTGTATTCTGTGCAAACTTGCCTCAAAGACTATTTAGGCATAACTTTGCACTAAAGCGCTTGCCAGGGTTCTTAACAATTTGGGCCCGGTCAATTTTTATCCCTTCATGGTCACGGTAGCACTGAATATATGCCGATTTTTCACCCTCACTCTCAACCCCTGGGGGGTAGCCTGATGCTTCCACCTTATTCTTCAAAAATGTATTTATATACGGTGTGAAAAGGATGGGTAGCTTCTGAAACCTCCACACCTCATATATCTTCAATATTCTGTAACCATGGCGGACGGCTAGGGTCAGCTCAGGTTTTGTATATACACCTCATCTTCCGCTGGTTGGTTGTGTGATTACAGGACCCATTATTCTCCTCTGCGCACTTCACGCACAGGGGAAACATGAATTTGTGGTCTATAATGACGGGAAAGATCGGCATCCATAAATCGCGACGGGGGAGCACGTCTACGAAACAAAGACCTAAATAGTACCCATACAAATTTGTTGAGAACACCTCGATCGGGGGCAGGTCAGGTCCCACCAGTTTTTCAGTTGCACCCAAGGGGTACGGATTGTTCTTCATTACGTAGAGATATAAAGAACAAAAGTCGTAGTAATGGAGTTTCACGCCCTCCGCAGGCGGAAAGTATAGCTTGAATGGGTTTGTACGCCCTCCGAACAAGCTATCACCGCATTTGAGAGGATCCAACACCATTGAACGCTTGATGGTGTTTATTTCTTCGCGTTATGTCCATCTGTTTCCATCCGTGCATCATACTTATGCTCCCACAAGAACTTGTGAGTGAACTGGGAGCCTATAAGCTGATCGCGTGTGCGGGTCCGAACAAGAGTATCGGCAGGAGATCTACCATGGATATCTCCTACTATTCCATAGTCAGGATGTGGGCATCCATGCAACCAGGAACCTCTAAAGGAGCACACAGTCTTCTCACCAGTGGCATTGTCTTCGCTTATCCCATCAACCCAAAAAACACGACCAGGGACCTTACTGGGTACTTCTCCCGTGTTGCGGGCGTTTTGTATATACTCCGGTCTGTTGCTGTATGTGTATGCGCCAGTAAATAGCCTTTTGTCCATAACTGCGAGGGTTGTTTCTGTGAATGACAGGTAAGGTGTCTTTAGGCATGAAATTATTTTTAAACACACTAAAGCACAATGAAGCGATTGTGGTTGTGACTTGCAGCGGATCGCATTTGAAACGATCTATGTACATCCTTCTAAAGGCCTGGAAACATATTCTAAGCACGCGTACATCATTCACGCAATAACGCTCACATTCATCAGCCATATTTTAAGGATTAGCTTCATTAAAACTGTTGTAATAGCGGTCAAAATCTTCACGCTCACTATCACTTATGTTGGTGTAGCTAAAGTAATTTTTGAGGGGAGGTATTCCTACGTAATTTAATATGTCGCTAGTGAGGAAAGTGTAAGAGAAATACCATTTTGAAACTTCGGCAACTATATCCATTACCTTGGGTAGCTTGGCTAGTTTACAAGGTGTGAATAATAAAGTATTTTTAAACTGAACATTACATCTTGTCAGCATTTGTATAAGCTTGTTTCCCCTTTTCAGGGGATCGCCTGTAAATATCTCCGATGACTCATGTTCAAGCAGCTACTAATAAAGGAACTGTGTGTCAAATTTTGCCCCGTTATGGGCAAAAATATACAGTACACAGTCATTTTCTGTAACTTCTCCGCTAACTTGGCAGTATAGGACAGAAAGAGTTTCACAGGGCTGTCATGTGCGATCATTTTAAAAAAATTTGTCCGTTTAACGCATTTGTGAGACTCATTTCACACAACCTCCATCCATTCATCGCAGATAATCTGGCTTACGAGTAGATGTGGGATAACTTCTTTGGTTTCAGGGTTTTTGTAAGTTTCTATATCGTAGTACACGGTTATACAGGGTTTATTTTTAGGCTTAGCATCTTTCATATAACATACATGCTTTACTCCAACCGCCTTATATTCCTCGTGGCATGTAGAACAGTGAAGTTCATCACAATTGTGCTTCAATTTTCCCCAACTATCCATTGTGTGAAACATACCACACTCACAGATTCTCATTTTTCTGCAAGTTCCATTCGATTTATGGAGCTCAAAGCATTTATTATTGAAAAATGTATGTCTGCGCACATTAAATTCCCTCTTCTCGGCTTCAACTATACGACTTTCACATTTGGCGCTTTTACACTGCTCACGTACCATGTGGCATTCCTTACAGTTTCACAATATTATCCACAAACTCGAGACACCTCATGCACAAATCATGATGCCTTCCATATTTTCGTCTTTTATCATAACTAGCGTAGAGAGTCCTTATCTTACGGATGGGGAGATACGTTCTTCCTGACAATCCTAAAATAAGTAGGGGTCTTGTACGATCTCTCACACAGCTTTTAAAAACATACACAGTCCTACGATGATCATCTATTCCAAATACAACTATACGAACTTTCATTTCCTGCTCTACCCTTCTCAACTCTTCAGGACCCATATTACACTCAAACTCAAGCTTGCAATCTGAAGCCAGTTTACGGCCACGATGCACAATCGTAGGCAGCCAAGTAATAGGCGATTGTATTTAGCACAGTGAACGTGTGAGTCAAAATAGATGCTATAAAGCTGCAACCACGATCGACGTTTATATGCTTTCGCTAAATAACCGGAGAATTGAAATTAAGAGTATAAGAAGATGTGGCATTATGACCCGCAACCTGGAATACTCTCTCAATATCTACCGTGAACTTGTCCATATTGAAGGCTGTACTACTTTGAGAGGGCTGCAATATACAGCCCAAGATATATTCTGTCTACAGCGGCCAAGCGTCTGAATGGTATTACTACCCAAAACTTATCGACATCCCCGTCATCTGACCCGAAACCGAAGGACAACCTAGTCCTAACTTCACGTTCGTCGCGGTTCTGAAGGGCAAACTCCACAACACGTTCAACTACCCGCCGCAGTCCATGTTCAACACCGTGGCTATACAGGGTTCGAGGGTCAACCCTGACTACGTATCGATTTCTAGTCAGGGCCGGGTTGGGGTTAGCGGTGCGCACCAGTTCGAATGTTATGCTTTCTTCCACAGTACGAGAAGCTGCTGGTGTGGAGGACGTACCCGGAATTGAACAGGAATAAGGGGGTACAAATTTAATTGACGAGGAAGCTAGTGTGAGGGTTGTGTCGTAAGACGTAGAGGGCTGGGACTCTATTCCTGGGGATCTAGCAACCGATGCACTCCTGGCACGTATTATACCTGACGTGGAAGGTTCTTCATCATCGTGCCTTCGCTTTTAACTGCAACGTGGTGGAGGTGTCGCTGGTGAGGGTTCGTCAGCGGGGGGTAGTGTCTGTGGCTACACTGTCATCCGGGTCGTGTGTAATGTCGATGATGGAGTGCTATACATCGTCGTCATTCACGATTCTGTAGTAGAAAAACAAGATTGTAGAAGATAAGAAGCAACACTTAAATTTTGTTACATTTTGTAAATGTTCCACTTAGGGGTGTGACGTGTTAGAGATAGGATCTGTAGAAAAATTCAGGTTCACAAGCCCATCCACACGTGTTATATGTGGCTCTACAGAATGTGGTAAAACTGTGTTTATGCTTTAAATCATTAAAGATAAGGGGGAGACGTTCTCAAAATTTGTGCATAAAGTAATATGGTGCTATTCGACGTACCAATCAGTGTTCAACGAGTACCAAGATGATATTTTGTTCCACAAAAGAGTATATGACGTTAATTCGTCAAAGGGAAATGAGCATACAGTCATTGTAATTGACGATCTCAAGTTGGAAATGGATAAAACGTTTGCCGAGACATTTACAATGTTCTCCCACCATCTTAACATAAGCGTATTCTTCATCAATCAGAATCTATTTTTCAAAATAGATACATGCGTGATGTGTCGTTAAATACAAAATATCGTCTTATTCGCGCAACGTAAATATGTGTCACAAATTGAGGTATTAGCCAATCAGATGTTCCCGAATCAACGTAAGAAGTTTTTGGAAGTTTATAAAGAAGCTACAAGTCAGCGTAACGGATATTTGCTCTGTGACCTTCACCCGGGAAACACGTTTAAGGGTTTTCTAAGAACGAATATATTCCCAAACGAGCCTGAAACAGTGTATATTCCAGAATGACAACTAGGCTAAAGAAATACCGTGAATTAATAAACATCTATCATCGACTGCCCCCGGCATTGCAGCAGATGTTTCTTAAAAATATCGACTCGGACTTTTAAAATGAATCTGTGAAATCTGCCTCAATGTTACAAAACGTAATGTGCCGATGAAATCCCCTCAGAAGACTCGCCTACTTCGTTACAAGAACATAATACTTACGCTCGCTCGTAAAAGTCAAACTGTGTGGAAGAAAAAGCGAATTATTGTACAAAGAGAGGGATCATTCCTCCCCATCTTATTTTCAGTTTTGGACGTTTACTGACAAGATTAATATAATGAAGAAAGTGGTAGTGATTCCGCACGAGGTGTACGCTTCACTGCAAAGTTCAAAGAGTCCAGACACGGTTCTAGAACCCCGTAAAAGCAGGCTTAAAAGAATGGAAAACGAATTGATAGACCTATTAAACAGTGAAAAGTCATCTGATGAGAAAAGGATCTTGTACTAAGAGGCTCTGCAGAAATATGTTCATGAGTAAAAAGATTATAACAATCCGACGGAGCTCCC
Source organism: Bathynomus jamesi (assembly GCA_023014485.1). NCBI lineage: Eukaryota > Metazoa > Arthropoda > Malacostraca > Isopoda > Cirolanidae > Bathynomus > Bathynomus jamesi. The sequence goes on along the minus strand of JAJOZX010001285.1, from coordinate 846,472 downwards.
CGTGGTTATTAGGCACAGCGCATGCAAAGATGAGCATGGCGACATATGACCTGGGCCCGACGTTAGAGATGTCCAACCAAATAATAACGGACCGCAACACATCGAGCATGTATTAAAAAGCAGTCCATCACATACATTGAGTGAGGGCACCATCATACATTGGACCGATATAGGCGAGGTTATTGTTGAAGGAACAAGGGTACAGGGATCGAATATCGTCGACATTGTCCATGATCTGGTGAGAAAGTGGGACAGGGCCTCGCCATCAGGATGGAAGCATATTAAAGCAAGACTACAACAAATAAATGTCCCCAAAACATTGATAGGAAATCTGAATAGGTTAAAAGACTTGGAGCAAGTCTCGCATGTGCCACAACTGAGTGGCACAACAGTAGCATCTCTGAAGAGGAGGAGCCCAAACAACAACGGCCAACCCTATCCACGCGTCTCTAAAATACGCAAATGGCTAACATATTAAGAAAACGCTATTATGTCACTTCTAGCCCAGCCTCTTATGGCGGTGTTGATAGAGTGTACAGAGGTCTTTACAATGATGGAGGAAGAAAAAAAGACATTGAGAGGTTTTTGCGGGAATAGGATGCTTATACACTTCATAAGCCGGTGAAAAAAGGTTTAAAACAGCCAGGACAACAGTGGCATTCATTGATTCTCTTTGGCAAGCGGATTTAACAGACATGCAAAGATATTCAATATATAATGCTGGCTATCGCTACATACTATTCATAATAGATGTGTTCTCTCGATATCTGTGGCTAATTCCTCTGAAAAATAAATCGCCTGAATCAGTTGCTAAAGCTACCAAAACGCTGATGTTGAAAGAAAACAGGGTTCCTGGCTATATTTGTACGGATATGGGGAAAGAATTTATAGGGAAAGCTTTTCAGAACATGCTGACAGAGTTTAATATCAGTTACTACACTAGCAATTCTATACATGAGGCCTCTTTAGCTGAAAGAGTTCAACGTACCATAAAGGAGCGCATTGGGGCGATTGGGGCAACACCTAACGAAGTTTTTGAAAGAGGTACGCACACAGAGTGTGAGTGAGAAGAGATATTCGTAGAGCACCGCCACACTCTACATGTTTCAAAATCAATGATTATGTAAGGCTATCGCGTTCGGGAAATAAATTCGCGAAGGGCCTTGAGCAAGGATGAAGACGTGAAATTTTTAAAGTTAGGGCTATGAGACCTAAAGGCGAGATAATGATGTATTACGTTGAAGATTTGAATGGGGAAGAAATCGCAGAGGCTTTTACCTCGAGAAGTTGCAGAAAGTGACATATAATTTAGGAAAAAATGTGTTTAAACTTTTAAAAAATTTTGGCAGCAAAGGTTCAAGAAAGAGAAAAATATACCAAGTGAAATGGCTTGGGTACCTAGGAAACTTCAACAACTATATAAAACCTAATGCAATAATGAAACTTAAATAGTATGCAACATGGCGACTAGCCACTTCTATGTTACACTCCCGTCCTCTTCTTCTCTGTCTGTACATCCTAAAAACACACTAGCCAACTTTGTAACAGAACTCCATGGACCCGTTGAATTGGAACGTGATTCATATAGGGTGGTTTATGCGAAATTCAGCTATCCACCAGCTTCTTAGGTATTGATTATAAAGAACCGGTTTTTACGGTTCTGAGAGATAGTAATGAGTGTGAAAAGGCAGGGATAATTAGGGATGAAACCATGCGTGCCGCGCGGCGTGGGGTGACCCTGTATTACACTACAGTAGTAACACTAGGCCCGGGTCGTTATGGTGCGGTCGAGGTGGTTGTGGGAGACTTAGACGGAAGTTTAAAAAGCTCAAATCTTACGGATGATTTAGTATACGAAATCGTAAACAAAGAAACCCCTGCACATTCTCTGCTCCTAGAATCACAGGATAATAAAAATATTAAAGACAAGGGATTGTTCCAAATTATAACCGAGGGCAGATATGGAGCAGCGTTCCAAAGAGATACCTTTCACGAGGCACAACATGACTAGTCCAGCTTAATGTATCAGTTGAAATTGGAGAAATTGGGTGATGGCTATCCTTCCCTAGACATGTGCTATATTTACAACAATATCGTGTAGTATCAATTTGTTGGTTGTTGGGGATACCCAGGCGCGTCTGCTGCGCATTACACACATTCCCAACCATAGAGGGAAGAGCTTGAGCATTACATATGACAAGCCCCATCATGTGAATGTTGCAACTAATCTACTAAGAAATATCTCAATATATATAAGAATGATTGAGGGAAAAAATTTCCCATTCGGTGATGGGAGCTTAACAGTGAAGCTACACTTTCGTCCCACTGAGTTATAATGATTCGAAGGCCTTTCGCAGTCTATCGAGGGGTGAGATATCAGCGTGGAAGTGGGCTTGGATCAATTTTTTCAACCATACTACGCACGGCTGTCCCATTGTTGAAGAGGGGTGCCAGATACCTCGGGAGGAAAGCGTTACAATCAGGTTTTAACACGGTAGAAGATATAATGGGTGGAGCTAAACCTAAAGAAGCTCTAAAAAACATTTAAAACGTACACGGGACGAAATCATCAAAGATGCAAAGAGAAAAATGCATGGTGGCGGGAAGAAGAGGGCTGTCCGGAAGAAGAGGTTACCAACACGTCGCGTAAAACGTAAAAGAACATCAAAAAAGAAGTGTTCTAAGCGAATGAAACCTATGGTTGATCATTTTTTTAACTGATATAAGCTGAGGATATTGCTCTCACGAATCATAGGCTGACTACTACTTGTCGAGAGAGGTGGCACTATTTCTGACTCGTCATGGCAAGCTTCATCCATCCGTGTAGCTCACAATGCTGTAAATCGGAGCTGTCCCTCTTTGATATACCCCCAACACAAGTTTCTATTGAGCACACTGACTTTATTACAATTAACCCGTTAAACACAATTAGTTCGCCGAGTGGCCCTAGAGAAGTCGTGATACCCAGCTCAGGTCCTTGCTTTTTTTATACAAGCTGCATGCATACGTTCGCTGAACTACGTACAGCCCATTCTGATGGAACGGACTGCGATGATGATTATTCTGCATACCCTAAAAACAACTTTCTGCACTCCATATTCAGTCAGTGTGAGGTGTATTTAATCCAGATTGACATTTCGGCAGGAACGGGTTATTATCACCTACGAGCCTATCTGGAAAATGTCCTCAACTTTTCAAAAGAAGCGAAGGATACCTTTTTGAGTGCCGAGGGCTATTATCAGAATACAGACGAAAGTAATATAAAGTATAAATTTAAAAATTCTTAAAAGAAGATATAAGAGTATTTTGGACGTCTGCATACAGACTTCACATTCCAGGAGAAACTGCTTATGAATGAGGTGGATATGAAATTAAAGCTCACCCACACGAATCCTGAGATCTGCATAAATGTGGGGCTTGATCAAAAAGAGGGCGTAAAACCCGTTGTGATTCACATTATGGAAACATATCTGCGCGTACGGCGAGTGAAATTAAGTTCGCCGAAATATGTAGAAATTGAAAAAGATTTAATACACGCAACAATAAAATACCCAAATAACAGAGTACAACCTTTAACCTTTGGTTAACCTTTGGTTAAGCTATACACGGTGCCGGCAGGGTTGGCCTCGTAGCAGCTAGAAAACGTGGCCCTGGGAGTTCTACCTAAAAGGTTATTAATTGGAATGCAAGATCACGCTTCGATGTATGGAAAATATAAAAAGAATGCCTTTAAATTCGAGAATTTCGGCCTTAAAAATATAACTCTATACGTCAATGGCGTTGCGTTGGGCGGGGCAATGGATACGGACTACTCATCAGACGCTATGTCCCCGCTTTGCGCGAGAGCTTATAGTAATCTGGCCCATTTTGCAGGTGTTTGTGATGAGCTCGAGATTGGGGTAACGCAGAAAAATTCATCGATCAGTTTAACCTTTACCCGTTTTACATTACGCCAGACTTATCTGTTAGTGTAAATACACACTTAAGTCCACAACAAACTGGAAACATCTCAGTCAGATTGGAATTCGCCAGCCCGATAGAAGCGCCTGTTAGTGTAGTACTATACCTCGAATTACAAGCTCTAATAGAAATTGACCGTTGAGGAACGTATTCACTGACTTTTAAATTGGACACGAATACACTCCAGAGAGTAACGAAAAGTGACCGAATCACACGCTCCAAATTTATCGGTGTGTTTGCGAAGAATGAAACATTGAAATTACCAACTACGAGAAAATGCGGGGAATTACTCTCAATACGGACATTGTTCAGGTTAGGAGATTCATTGCTTTGCAAAATACTTTAAAAATAGGGAAAGAATATATTATTTTAATTCACTGGGAACTCATCCCTGGAGTGACCCTGTAATTGTAAAATTTCTCTTTTATTTGCATATTCCTGAAATTGTTTGGAATCCCCACCGATTACAAGGATATTTTAGTAATACTTGCGGGAGATATTGTCTTTCATTTCTCTTGCACATGTCACGTGAAAAGAGATTTATAATTTTTTTTTAATTATTCGATTTGTACGACACTGAGCTGAATGATGAATTGGTATGCCGACAGATTAAAAGCCGTTTTCCGTTTGTGTGCACTCGATGAATTGTGTAAAGTTTTACGCGTGTATATATAATTGTAACAATATTGTGTAAAATATAAGATGTGTCCATTAATGTTAGTCTTGTGCTCTGTAGCTTATTTATTGGATGCTAGTTCTGTAAGCTGAATTGTAATAAAACATGATTTCTATTATTTAATAAATTGATGAAAATACACTCTCTTGTTCTTAACAAAAAAAAACTTACATTAGTTCCCCGACGACCTGGCAATCGTTGGACCGGATGTGAGCCAATGCTTCGACCTCGGTGTTCATGTCAGTGGATCGAGTGTCCAGTAAAACGTCGAAATCGCCGTCCGCTATTTGCTTTTCTTCAAAACTGTCACGAAAAGTAGCTATAACACGATCGAGTTCCGCATCGGGCCTATGAGGAGAAAGGATATGGTTGTAGACAGATAATTATTTTGACAGCTCATACATTTTCTAATAATGATCATATTGGATGGCTAAGCACCGTCACAGGGTATCGAACACCTGTCAGATATTAAAGGATTCATCCACATTGAATCTTTTTAATTAAAACCCATTTGTTCCATATATATATATATATATATATATATATAAAATTGAGGATACATGCTATTTTAACGAAACATTTCACAAACTAATTTTAAATAAATGTTAACACGTAATTATTTGATAAACAAAATTCACTCTCTAAATACTTAATATAATACCGGATCAGATAAACACAAAGCAACTAGCGTAACTGGGCTCAAAAGGAAGATTAACTGGATGTGCTACGCATCATCTGCCAGCACCGGGTCACAAACTTGAGAACATTGGAATTCTTTAAAGTTTTAGTAATTCTAAAATACCAACCTCTAGAACTTATTATAAATTTTTAAGTTAACACGTACAGGGAAATGAGCGCGTAATAAAATTTCACTTTCAAAGGATATTTTCATCGTATAATAAAATTCACTGTCTAAATGACACTCTCAGAAAGGAAGATTATGGGGCTACTAAGCCTCGTCGCAGAGTCTCGAACCCCTGAGCAGATATTCTCTGACTTCGTTTATTATGGCTTTTTATAAATTAACTAACACTTGCAAGGGTTAAATACTGAATGATACGATGTATATAGCCTGAGAATGAATCACAAACTAAATTATTACGTAATTACTCACATCTCGATGGTAGTCCTCTGCTGGTTCAAACGGAGGATCATTGCAGACCTCATTAACGTTTTGTGTCGATAGAAGGTTTCCTCGATCAATCGTTGCAAGAAGCTGGAGTGTGGCCACTGCAGAGGGGTCCCCGACTTCACACATCTGTGGGGAAGAGTAGAGGTCTGGCTGACTAGAAGTGTCCATGCTTGATGGTACAGCGTTTTATTCACAGGTAGAAATAGCAATTGTTATGGCACGATCTGCTCGTGGTTCCCATTTTTATATGTGGTACGACGCCATTTGTACCCAGAGATGAAAAATCCAATCACAAGCTCGCTGACTTCCTGATTGGACATATAGTGGGCGGTGCTTAGTCTTTTCTACGATAGTCAACTCTGCGCATTCACAGGACGGAGAGAGAGAGAGAAAGTTTTCAGTGTATATATTTAAGGGAATTTCGGAAACGGCAAAAGCATTTCATAAGGCAAGGATGTTTTTCAATAAACTTTAAAAGAGAAGTTTTCAGAGTGTGTGTGTATATATATATATATATATATATATATGTATATATATATATATATATATTTAAGGGAATTTCGGAAACAGCAAAAAGTATTTCATAAGGCAAGGATGTTTTTCAAAAACTTTAAAAGAGAGAGAAGTAAGTTTTCAGTGTATATATTTAAGGAAATTTTGGGAAGAGCACTTCATAAGACAAGGATGTTTTTTAATAAACTTTATTAAAGTTTTCTCTATGAATTATTATTTAACATTTAGGGGTCTTAATATAAAAAAGAATCATCCTTTTATAATGTACTAAATATTAATATAATTGATAGTACGAGTAGATTAGTAGGTAACTTTTTCGTATGCTCAGAGAGTAAAACTATATTAATTTTATTTATTGAATTGTAGAAAGTGCCAATAAATGAATTATACCATAAATTTCATTTTTTTTTATAAATACGCGTAGAAAACGATATTTATTGGGCAAGCCTTACTAAAACTATAATGAATATTATAAGTATTATAATTGTTTAAATGCTGAATTTTAGAGTTTGGGAGAATTTAATGAATTATGTCTGGTACTGCGCTAGTTCGATTCCTTATAAATTGTAATTAAGTCTACAGCTGAGACGGTCTATGTTCGATTCTTGAAAAACAGCCCACCTTTATGATCCGCTGTTTATTCTCTATGCTTAAATTGATTTGTAAATGAGTACTGGAGGTTTTTGGCAACTTTTGTGATACATGCCATATTTATTGGGGACGTCATACTAAATCTATAATGAATATTCTAAGTATTATAATTGTTTAAATGCTGAATTTTGTAGTTTGAGAGAATTTAATGAGTTATGTCTGGTAATGCGTTTGTTTCATGCCTTCTGAAGTTTAATTAAGGCCAGAGCGGAGATGGTCTATGTTCGATTCTTGAAAAACAACCCACCTTTATGAACCGCTGTTTATTCTCTATGCTTAACCCTACGGTAGTACCGTGGGGTGGTCAAACACCGTTGGTACCATGGGGTGTTTGAACACCCCAAATTCAAAAAAATTACTAACGTTTCTAATATATTCATATAGCTGCTTCAACATATTCCTCCACTCACTAATGAACAGATTAATTTCAATGTAGCTGAAACTTTTCATTTTTGTGTAAAAAAACTGATCGAACAAAAATAAAACAAAGTTTTGATTCTAAATACTCATTTATTAAGTAAAGGCGTGCAGGATTATACATGATATGATTTTTTTCTCAGTATCATTGTAAATTGTAATTATAAAATTATAAACATAAGTATATAAAAGCATAATTGAGTTTAATTTTCTCACTCTTTACTACAATCCCAACTAAAGAGATCTGTCAATGTTGTGACATAAAAATAGCAAAAAGTTCTGTTACCGATTCCCTATAAAAAATATGTTGTTTATTCTTGCCAAAGTACACCAAAACAATAATAGAAAACATAAAAAAATAATAGAAAACTCATCAAAATAACCGCAAACTGTTCCACTAAAATGAAATGGCAAGAAAAATATAAGTGAGGTCATTACAAAACCATAAAGGAAAAGCTTGTTTCTGCCAAACATCCTCACCATTACCTATCACTCTGATTCATCACCTGATATTGTACCTTCGCACTCAGTGCAACTGACAAGCAACTTGCTGTGTTCTCTACACACATGTTTACCACAATTGTTACACACTGTTTTCACCTTACGATCACGTAACCTGGCACAGAATGTACATCTCTTTGCACCCCCGTGATGTCTGTGGCTGGGAGGGTGTTGAGGACTCTACAGCTCTTCTAATTCCTTCTCTGAGATCCTTCTTCAGATGTATGCTCTGAATTCTCCTCTTCAGAGTGTCCTCTATAAGCTGCATAGCTACATTCTTGATGAAAAAGCGGCGCTTTAGCTTGTTCTGAGGGTTGACAGTATAGGATGTAGGAATTTATGTTTGAGATGTTCAGGAGAGTGTAGAAAACCGTCATGGGCCAACGACGGCTATTTCTTGAAGTGTCATACTTCCCTGCCATCTGGTCGACCATATCACCGCCTCCTTTAGTTGAATTGTAGAAGGTGATAATTTCAGGTTTCTTCTTATCACCAGAATTTGGGTCAATTCTGTAATCATAGTGCATGCTGCTGACGAGAACAACATTTTTTCTTCTTACTGTCTGGCGTGGATGAGACTAGTGTCACTTTATCTGTAAAGCCGAACATACTGTCATACCTAGCTCTGTTCTTTACCTCTAAGAATTCCTTAGGAATCTCAGGTTTGTTTTTTGGAGTGTGCCCACCGCACTCAATTCATGGTCATCAAGCAGCTTTTGGAGTAGTGGGTAAGTGGTATACCAGTTGTCAAACGTGACATTTCTGCCTGATCCTGAGATCTGTGAGGTAAGCCTTGTGACCACACCAATGGATGAATTGTCTACCTTGAATGGGCCATCAGGCTGTTTTCCTGCATATATTTCCATTTTACATACATAGTAAGTTTTGGCATCAGTCATTGCCTGTATCTTTATTCCATACTTGGCTGGTTTGTTGGGTATATATTGTCTGAAGGGACATTTGTCCCTGAAGGCTGCAAGCACCTCATCAATTGTCACAAGCTCTGATGGGGATTAGTTCCTCAGACAGTTTTCAACAAACATCTCAAAGAGGTCTCTGATTGGGGCAAGCTTATCCACTTGCCTTCTTGCAGAGTGTGTTGCTTTTTCATCGAATCGTATGCAACATATAAAGCGATGCAATGATATTGTCATTCTGAATACCTCTACAGCAGTGCCATCAGAATTCCACAGATCATCAAGGTTCATTCTGTTGCTGTGATAAAGACCAGCTAAAAGTAGTAGGCCAAGAAATGCTTTCATTTCTACAATGCCAGTGTCACTTGCCTTGCTAGTCTGAGCATAATTCTGTCTCTTGTCATTGATGAACTGGTTAGTCTTGTCAACCAATAAATCCACTATTTCAGGAGTGATGAAGAGTCTCCAGAAATCAGTAGGTAACTGTGCATTTACGGCTGGTCCTCTTGGTCCTTCTCTCCCCCGGAAGACATTATGAGAACGGGTACGAACTGTTACATTACGTACTTTCTTCTCCCACCACGTTTTCTTGTCTTTTCCCAGCCACCCATCACGTCTGGGCTGTTTCCGTTGGGGCTCTTGTGGTGGATCCTCAGGCCCCGATTCATAGCAATCAAAGTCAGGAATATGCTCATCCTCCTCCACGAAATCTGATTCACCTTCACTGTCATCTTCTGGATCACTTGCAACGTCACATTCGTCCAACAACTTCCGAATCCTCTCCATCTCTTTTTCGTCGTCGGCCATCTTGTATCTGAAAAGTTAACATGAATTTTATAGCTCCAATCCATTAGAAATCTTTCATAAAGCAAGTATTATTTGATAATCTGCATTATTATCTTAGATAAACTTATATTATTTTACTTATATTTTTTTCTATTATATTATTTTCCATTGAAAAATAATTAAAAAATTTTATAAATCATGAAAACTCACATGGTTAATACCGAGGGGTGACTGCACACCCCACGAGGACTGCAGGACTCTTGGTTAGGGCGGCTCGTTTTTACACTTTTTTCGATATTTGATTGGAGTAGTGCGGAAAAGTTGCGATTTGGAGAGAAAATAAAGTGTGTAAAATTTTTTTTATCTATGTCAATACCTTCCGGTGGTGGCGAGTCCTTAAAAATCGAAAAATAGGCCTAACGGGGTAGATTGGAAAATGGTTTTAAAGACTTACAAAATAAACAATAAAAATTTCAGCACAATCTGTTAATAACTTCCGGTGGCGTCTTAGCCGTTAAAATATCCAAAATATTGATTTAAAGCAAGTTTTAACAAGATGTTATACAAATGTTAATTCCGGTATATTTCTGTGCAAACAACCCTGAGAACACTATTATAGGCTTGAATAAATTAATAGCAGTCATTGAACAATGAACATTATATAAAAATTATATAAAATTATATAAAAATTTTATGTTTTTAGGCCTATTTTTCGATTTTTAAGGACTCGCCGCCACCGGAAGGTATTGACGTAGATCAAAAAATTTTACACTTTATTTTCTCTCCAAATCGCAACTTTTCCGCACTACCCCCAATCAAATGTCGAAAAAAGTGTAAAAACGAGCCGCCCTACTCTTGGTGCTCCCTTCACTCAGATTCAGGAAGGTACTGAGAAGAACAGGAATATTAGTGTTGCCAATTGAGAAATATGAGAAAAAAAAATTTGGGGGGTGTTCAAACACACCACGGTACTAACGAAGGGTTAAATTGGTTTGTAAATGAGTACTGGAGGTTTTTGGCAACTTTTGTGATATATGTTTATTGGGTACACCATACTAAATCTATAATGAATATTCTAAGTAATATAATTGTTTAAATGCTGAATTTTATAGTTTGGGAGAATTTAATGTAAAATAAGTCTGGTACTGCGTTAATTTGAATTATTCTTGTATGTACAAATAACAGAATTAATTCAATGCATAGCGCAATCTGGCATCTAATCTTAAAACATGATGGGCTAAAATGCGAAAAATAATTGGGTAAAAGATGAAAAAAATGAATGTTATCCCCGAAATACAATCTATTTTTAATATAGTTATATTAATATTTTTTGTAATAACGTTTAAAGATATATTTGTCTCAAAGATAAATTTGTATTCTGGCATCTAATCTTAAAACATGATTGGGTAAAATGCGAAAATAATTGTGTAAAAGAGGAAAAATGAAATAGTTACCCCTAATTTAATTTCTATTTTGTTTTAAAAACATATTAATGCGTTTTATGTTATAGTTTAAGGATAAAATTGTATATTATGGCGAAAATTTGTTTTGGCATTAAACTTAGTTTATCTTATTCGATTTTTTGTTTAAAAGATCGGACACCAAACGTCAATTTGGTCTCGGGATGTTCCATCACGAGAAGCTCAATAGAAAAACTATTAGCATTGCCCTTTTTTTGAGACCTTGTCCGTCTACCCCTTGGCCCCATAAACGTATTTGTTTATGTTTAATAGCTCTGTCTATTGGGTCGTATTTAGAGACCTTGTCGGTCTACCAGGATCTGGTAAGTAAAGCGGAGGTGGTGGTTGTGTAATACTGCTGAGAGATCTTAAGGTCTAGACGCTTGGTTGTAGCCCTCATATCGGTTACGTGGTGTTGATGGGATGAGCTCCAAAAAGTCTATACTTAGACGATTGGTGGTGATGTGGGTTTTTTTTGTGTGGTGGTTATGCTCGTATATATTTTGCTATTGGGGCGTTACATGCATCTGTTTATTTATATATATATATTAGTGGTGCACCGGATGTCAGTTTTTCAACATCTGCAGATGCGGATTTTTAATTTCACTATCCGCGGATACGGATGCGGATATTTAGTTAATCTATCAATATAATACAGAATTATGAATATATGAAAAATTTTGAAATTTCGTGATATTACTATTATGGCAGGCAATGTATAAGAATTAAAATTAATATTAATATTTTCATTATGATAAAAATAATAACTTTCTCGAGTTTCAGCCACAGAAATTTCAATGAAACAAGCTTCATTCAATTTTCGGTGTTACCAGTTATTTATATTTTGAGGTTTATATATTTGTTTGTTCATTAATAACACCAGTCTGCATGAAAATCAATTTCTTTATTTTGAGTTGTGATACTAAAGCAGTTCGCTGCGCTGAATTAAAAAATGCTACCAGTTTTTTTCTATCACCCACAGTTTTAAAGTTATTAGCAAGACAATTTTGGGGCGTTTTGTAATTTTTTACCTTTTTTATCTTTAATTAATTTCGTTTTTTCATATTTTTCAGATAGATAATTCTAACATTACGTCTTTAAAATTTTAATAATGGCTTCTAGAGAATGTACCCATAGTCCAGACATATTTTGTTATATTTGTGGTCGGTATGTTGTTGTAAAACAAAGGACAAATGTAACGACCTTCATTAAGAGAGCTTATCATGCTTATTTTGGAATTAAATTAGGAGATCAAGACAAAAGTTGGGCTCCACACAAGGTTTGTCTTACGTGTGTTGCGGCACTAAGGAATTGGAGCAAAGGTAAAAAGAAAAATTTGCCATTTGGGATCCCTATGGTATGGCGCGAGCCTAGAAACCATACCGACGACTGCTACTTCTGTTCTTGCAATGTTAAAGGTTATAATGCAAAGAATAAAGAGAGCCTTCAATACCCAAGTCTTCCATCTGCAATAAGGCCGGTACCCCATGGTCCAGAAGTTCCTATTCCCCGCCCACTCGAGAGTCTGGATCAATACAATTCAGATTCTGATTCAGCTCCAAATCTAGACAATGATGATGTTTATGAACAGCCAACAGCTGACCGAGATCCTCCTAAACCATTAACCCAAGCCGAACTAAATGACTTAGTCTGGGATTTGAATCTGCCTAAGGACTCTGCAGAACTTTTGGGGTCTAGATTGCAGGAGAACAATTTATTGGCATCAGACACATACTTCGCTTGGTACAGAAATCGTGAGAAAGACTTCGTGCCTTTTTTCGAAGATGGTCCCTTGGTATTTTGCAAGGACATCACAGGATTAGTGTGCAAGTTAGGCATCGAATAACAAACCAGTGACTGGAGGTTGTTTATAGATTCCTCTAAAACCAGTCTAAAAGGAGTGTTACTGCACAACGGTAACAAATATGCATCAATCCCAGTGGCCCATTCTACTCACTCATTTAAAAGAGACCTATGATAACATGAAACTGTTTCTGGAAAAAATTCAGTATCAAAATCACAGATGGATATTGTGTGGGGATCTCAAAGTCCTTTGCATGTTACTTGGGCAGCAATCAGGATACACTAAGATGCCATGTTTCATCTGCGAATGGGATAGTCGAGCACGTGACCACCACTGGAAGAGGAAAACTTGGCCTCCTAGAGAGAATCTTACCCCAGGATCAAAGAACATTTTACATGAACATCTAGTTGAACCAAATAAAATCCTCCTACCACCCTTGCACATTAAGTTAGGCTTGATGAAGCAGTATGTCAAAGCATTGAATAGAGAAGGTGAGTGTTTCAAGTACATTTGTTCAAAATATCCAAAGATTAACTACGAGAAAATAAAGGAAGGTGTTTTTATAGGTCCTCAGATTAGAAAGTTATTGACAGACGATCATTTCCTAAACACAATGACCAATAAAGAAAAAGAAGCATGGCTTGGTTTCAAAGATGTTGAAAACTTCTTGGGAAACTACAAAAGCCAAAATTATGAAAGACTGGTGGAAAATATGCTTAAAAAGTTTTGCGCCTTAGGCTGCAACATGAGCCTGAAAGTTCACTTCTTATTTTCGCATCTTGACCGTTTCCCGAAAATCTCGGAGATGTCAGTGAGGAGCAAGGGGAACGATTTCACCAGGACATCAAAACCATGGAAAGAAGATATCAAGGAAGATGGCATACAAATATGATGGCGGATTACTGCTGGTGTCTGCAACGAGATCAGCCTAACGCACAGCATAAGAAAACATCAAAGAAGCACGGGTTTAGTCGTCATTAGTCCGATCTACCTTCGTAGTCTTAAGTCTTTGGAATAAGTCCTGAAATGTTTGCAAGTAAAGAAGGTAAATATATTTTGTTTCTTTCAGTTATTTTTTTATTCTTTCATAAAGAAGTAATATGCTTGTCCAAGAGCTAGGAGCTATTTAATTCTGCTTTAATTAGGTTTTACTCTATCACCTAAAGATTTCGTGCTACAAGGGGTGTTGTAATACCTCATCTGTCCTCAAATGTTAACCACCCATTGATGGGAGGGGAGAGAGTATTTTGCTGGGAACGGGACTGGTTGTTATATATATTTCCCCTACATTATTATGTAAGCGTTACTGTAGTCTATAACAACAAAATTTATGGTTTAGCATGTGCAATCCAATGTTGGTCTCGATAAGATGGTTCACATTTGGGGATAAATGGGGGATTTATGACACACCCTGTGGTAAGAAAACCATACGTGATAAGGAAAAACTAACTATATTTTTGATATCAGCGCACTCAAATTATATAGAATCACCAACTAGTTTGTAAAAATCGATCGAGAAGTTTTCAAATGTGTACTGGTGTAATTAATACTTGACATGAAATGTGCATAGCTGGGCCTTATAAGCAACTTTATAAGCTAATTTAATTGTAAATTGCATAATTTATTAGAGGTAATATCCACATAACATACGCAGTCAGAAGTGCGGATGCGGATATTAAAAATGATGCGGATATCCGGTCCACCACTAATATATATATATATGTAATAATAGGGGATCCATGGGCGTACAGTCGGGGAGTGTATGTGGGTTTGTGTGCGCTTTTAATTCGTTCGAAGGTTATTAATATATACAGGCTATTTATGTCTTCTAAGCCAACTGTCAACTGGTTGCTTAAGCCAACTGGCGGATTTCGAGTTCTAAGCCAAGTGATGCTACCTAAGCTCTCATTAAGCTTCTGCATCTCGCAGAACCTGGATGGTCTCTTCTCTCTCTCTCCTCCTCTCTCTCTCTCTCTTAGGTTAGGTATACCCCTTTGGGGGGGTGAGGCCGTCCATTCTTCTCCCCCAAAAAGTTTAGGTGGACTCCCCCAGCTTGCTAGGGGTAGTCCCGCCTTTTTTGGCGCCATGGGGGTTGGCACTTGGGGAGTGGGTTGGCACCTTTCAATAAGGGGGTGGGATGGGTGGCACTGGCACTCATTTGACCAACATTGCAATTCCTCTACACTCTAACCTTTTGCGGCCATACTACTGTTAGTGACCCGTTGCCCCGCGTTTGGCTACCATCATGAAAAACAAAAAAAAACTTCAGTATTTGCCATTTACCATTACTTTTTCAGACTGTAGTGGATTTAATATTCCAGAAGGGTTCCTTGTTCCATGCACATTAAGTCTGTTTATCCCATATATATATATATATATATATATATATATATATATATATATATATATATATATATATATATACAGGGCTATTAAAATTGATTCATCCGATTTCAACTGAGAATACTTCCGTACCTATCAACCGTGCATCAACTGGGCATACACCACATGAAAGAGGAAATCTCCGAATTTTACAAGATCACCGCGAGAGGGCTCCAAAGTCACGCCGTGGCCTAGCCTAGCAACAAACAGTCAGTGTGAAAATAGCGTCCGCACAGCAGAAGGCGTTTTGTGTGTTGCAGTTGTGTGTTGCAGCTGGCCCCCTAGGTCGCCGGATCTTACACCGTGCGACTTCTTCCTTTGGGGGTACGTTAAGGATACTGTGTACGTGCCACCGTTGCCCACATCTTTGGATGAGCTCCGAACTCGCATTGTTACTGCCGTAGAGTCAGTGACAACGGACATGCTGGAGCGAGCATGGGAGGAATTCGACTATCGTGTCGACGTTGCTTGTGTAACTAGGGGAAGTCACATAGAGCATTTATGAGGTGAGAGACAAAATTTGGACAGTTTTTCTTTTGGTTGATGTATAACAAATCATTCTGTATTTGTAACATTAAAAAATATTCTCATTTGAAATCAGGTGAATCAATTTGAATAGCCCTGTGTATATATATATAATATATATATATATATATGATGCAAATCCGCTAGGAAAAAGAAAAAATGATTCCAAGTCCTTTCGTGTATTCAGCAATACACCTCGTCAGAGAATGTCATTCCCTGACGAGGTGTATTCCTAAATACACGAAAGACCTTTAGAATAATTTTTTCTTTTTCTTTGTGGGTTTCCATCATTCATTCATTTCACGTGTTTAAGTGTGAAATTCATCCCATATGTATATATCTTATATTATCTTGGCTTAGCTTCCGCCCGAATTGTTCATTCTGACGAAGGTCAAGCTTGTAACTCCACCTCAAACCTACAGTTTAATGTGAAATCCGAACCACGCCCCACCAGCACTAGGCTCCCCAGAGTACCCATTTATCTACCAACCAATTTTTACTCTGTGGAAGCGTGAACAGCTGAGTTTGCTGCGAGCCGCCTGCCATCACCAGGTCTTGACCACGAGGCCGATGGATTCGTAGTCAATGACGCTAACCACTACACCACTGAGGATATATTTGAAATATATATATATATATATATATATATATATATATACACACACACAAAGGAATACAACGGACACCAAACAGCAACAGACCAGCTGGTCCCTACGAGGCTGTCTGTTTAAGAAGGAGGTTGAAAGAAGGAAGAGAATTTAAAGAAGGAAGAAAATTTAAAGACAAGTGAAAGTTTCAAAGCAAAGCAGAGAAAAAGAGGGTGAGAGATAGGAAGTGATTTAAAGATGAAGTGTAAATTTTAAAGTACAGAGGAGGGAATCCAAGTGAAAATTCTACAACATTTCTATGCACAAAAATATGCTTCCAACTGAAAGTTTAAGGCAATAGTGGACCGGCCAAAATTAAAAAATCGACTTTGAACAACGTTTTTTCCTAATAGCTGGTACCCATGCTAAATCAATGTACCTGTGGGTGAGGAATAAAATGCAGGTGGATGCCACTCTCGCTTTTGGCTTTGAAGGCAATTTCCGAGGTCAAACTGTGCAAAAAATTATATTTTCTATTTTTAATTTAAAAAAAAATATTCTGAGCCAATTGGTTTGACCAAATGTTTCATTTTGCCACACTTAGTGATAAAGAAGTATGATGACACGCTTATTCCATCCGAATTACCTACTCAAGGTCAAATTCAAGTTAATCACGACCAAAATTGTGCTAAAAATGTGTGATTTTTTATTTTAATTGGCGAAAAAAAACATTGAGCAAGTCTGTTTGTCAAAACAACTTATTTTAACATTATTAGTGCCTAATAAGTTTGATGGCATGAATTAAGTACTCACAGTAACAGAATTATCACAACTAAATCACAAAGCAGTAAATATAACCCCATTACACACTAGTAACATCTACAAGTTCACGTTTATTGATGAACAGCACCGAAATGCTGCACTGACAGTCACAATTGTGTGGATTGCAATCACTTAAGAACAGAGTTATTAGTTTCTTACAGCACATTCCAGCTTCTCTCGATTTCAGTCCAGAAGAGAGACATAGATCTACTGTCCAGCTGGGTTACAGCAACCGCTGTCGTCACAACCACAAGCTCTCGTACACTTCATCCTTTTCCTGAAGCAGTTGCATCTAGCTGTCTTGCACTTTTTCTTGCAACTACAAGCAACAAGCTCCAGACAAGCTTCAGGGATTGGAGGAAGTCTTGTCCACACTGGTAGAAGGTTCCCATCTTCCAGGCTGAAGTGTCCACCGGATCTTCAACATCTACGTGGTCTTTGTCATCACTACAAACTTCGCCATGATATATATTAATATAGTGATAAAAATACTTAAGATTCTCCATGATGACGAGATTTACACTCTCAGTCGCAAGGTACGAGTACTCGGTATGATGCAACATGACATAATATCGCTTGTCATACCACCCATCAACAAGACTCACTATCCATATCCGTTGCTTCTCTTCTGCACGTGTTGTTTCTTTTACTTCACGGTATATGTAAGCTTTTATAAAGTTTAGTCCTACATTATAGTTCAATACATCACTTGTCCCACGAAATCCTACAACGCTCTCACCAGAGTAGCCATAGAGTATTTGTATCTCTTGCTCCTTCGCACGATTCAAGGTAGCCTTAAAAGCATCAAAGGACGGTGGAATAGGGAGTTTTTCAGTATCCACCACATCTTGACACTTTGCAGTGACACTTTGCAGAATACCATTTCATAAACGTCGAACATGCAATATTAAAGGTAGCCATTACTATTTTCTGTCTACGCGGGAGAATACACGTCGAGGTCCAGGGCTTACTACGATCAACTGAGCACGCTGGGAAGCCCAGGCAGTAGCATGAGTCACGTGTTCAATCATACAGGTGGCCGGAGCTTAGAACTTTCTCCTATACACACGCTGGTTGGAGCTTAGAATTTTATCTTGTGTACACACACACACACACACACACACAAAGGAGAAAGTGAAACGTTAATTGAAACACGATTTATTTAATAAACGAAATATTCAAGATATATATCTTTACAAATACGTGTAATAAATAAGTTAACAATAGACACATCAAAGATTATGTTGTACCTCATCGTCATTCACGGTTCTGTGGAAAAAGCGAAAATCAAGAGTGTAGAATATAAGGAACAGCACTCAAAATTTGTAATATTGTGTAAATGGCCCACTTAGGGGTGTGACGTGTTAAAAATGACTTCAATAGAAAAATTCAGGTTCACGAGCCCATCCACATGCATTATATCTGGTCCTACAAGATGTGGTAAAACTGTGTTTATGCTTAAAATCATTAAAGAAAAGGGAGAAATGTTCTCAAAATTTGTGCATAAAGTTATATGGTGCTATTCGACGTATCAATCAGTGGTCAACGAGTACCAAGATGATATTTTGTTCCACAAAGGTGTATATGACGTTAATTCGTTAAAGGGAGATGAACATACAGTCATTGTAATTGACGATCTCATGTTGGAGATGGATAAAACGTTTGCCGAGACATTTACAGTATTCTCCCACCATCTTAACATAAGCGTGTTCTTCATCAATCAGAATCTATTTTTCAAAAATAGATACATGGGCGATGTGTCATTAAATACACAATATCTAGTCTTATTCGCGCAACGTAGAGATGTATCACAAATTGGGGTATTAGCCAATCAAATGTTCTCGAATCAGCGTAAGGAGTTTTTGGAAGTTTATAAAGAAGCTACAAGCACGCGTTACGGATTTTTGCTTTGCGACCTTCATCCGCGAAACATGTTTAGGGTGCTTCTAAGAACGAATATATTTTCAAACGAACCTGAAACGGTGTATATTCCAGAATGACAAAGAGGCTAAAGAAATACCATGAATTAATAAAAATCTATCATCGACTGCCCCGGGCAATGCAGCGGATGTTTATTAAAAATATCGACTCTGACTTTTTAAAATGCATCTGTGAAACCTGTCTTAACGTTATAAATTGCAATGTATCAATGAAACCACCTCAGAAGGCTCGCCTACGCCGTTACAAGAACATAATACGTGCAGTCGCTGGTAAAAGTCAAACTGTAGGGAAGAAAAAACGAATTATTGTACAAAGAGGAGGGTCATTCCTCCCCAATCTTATTTTCAGTTTTGGTTCCTTTACTAACTAGAATAATATAATTAAGAAAGTGGTAATGATTCCACAGGTGTATGCTTCACTGCAAAGTTCAAAGAATCCAGACACGGATCTAGATCCCCGTAAAAGCAGGCTTGAAAGAATGGAAAGCGAATTGCTAGCCCTATTAAACAGTGAAAAAACACCTGATGAGAAAAAGAATCTTATACCAAGAAGCTCTGCAGAAATTTCTTCACGAGTACGAAAATTATAAGAACCCGACAGAGATTCCCGTGGTTATTAGGCACAGCACGGGGAACGATGGACATGGTGAAATAGGACCTGTGTCCGACGATACAGCTGACCAACCAAAGATTAATGGGTCGGCCACACAACATATCGAGCATGTATTAAAAAGCACCCTCCCACATACATTGAGGAATAAAGGTTTAAGTCTTTATAATCTATTGAATGAGGACCCCGCCATACAATGGACCGATACAGGCGAGATCATTGTGGAAGGAGCAAAGGTACAGGGATCGAATATCGTAGACATTGTCCATGATCTGGTGAGAAAGTGGGATAGGCCCTCACCATCAGGATGGAAGCATATTAAAGCAAGACTACAACAAATAAATGTCCCCAAAGCAATGATAGGAAATCTGAACAGGTTAAAAGACTTGGAACATGCGTCGCACGTGACAAATTGAAGACGCCATCACCCCCGGCGGTAACACTTTGAAGAGGAGAAAGAAGAGGTTAAACAACGGTCAACCCTACCCACGTGCCTCTAAAATACGCAAATGGCTAACATATTAAGACGACGTTATTATGACATTTCTAACCCAGCCTCCTACGGAGGCGTAGATAGACTGTACAGAAGTGTTTACGGAGTAGGAAAAAAAGATGTTGAGAGATTTTTGCGGAGCAGGACGCTTATACGCTTCATAAGCCTGTGAGAAAAAGGTTTAAAACAGCCAAGACAACAGCTGCTTCGATTGACTCTATTTGGCAAGCAGATTTAACAGACATGCAAAGATATTCTGTGTATAACGATGGTTACCGCTACATTCTATTCATAATAGATGTATTCTCTAGATATCTGTGGCTAATTCCTCTGAAAAATAAATCACCTGAAACAGTTGCTAAAGCCACCAAAACGCTGATGTTAAAAGAAAACAGGGTTCCTGGCTATTTTTGTACGGATATGGGGAAGGAATTTTAGGCCGTGCTTTCAGAACATGTTGACAGAGTTTAATATCAGCTATTACACTACCAATTCTATACATAAGGCTTCTTTAGCTGAAAGAGTTCAACGTACCATAAAGGAACGCATGCACCGCTATTTTACACATAAAAACACATACAGATTTCTAGACATTCTGGAATCATTGGCCTCATCCTACAACCGCTCACACCATCGCACGATTGGGACAACACCTAACGAGTTTTAGAAAGAGGTACGCCCCAGAGAGAGAGATGGAACACCACCACACTCTGCGCGTTTCAAAATCAATGATTATGTAAGGCTGTCGCGTTCGGGAAATAAATTCGCGAAGGGATTTGAGCAAGGATGGACACGTGAGATTTTTAAAGTTAGGGCTATGAGACCTAAAGGTGAGATAATGATGTATTACGTTGAAGATTTGAATGGGGAAATCAGGAGGCTTTTACCGCGAGGAGTTGCAGAAAGTGGCATTTAATTTAGGAAAAAATGTTTAAAATTGAGAAAATTTTGGAAGCAAAGGTTCAGGAAAGAGAAAAATGTACCTGGTGAAATGGCTAGGGTACCCAGAAAGCTTCAACACCTATATAAAAGCTGATGCAATAATGAAGCTTAAATAGTATGCAACATGGCTCCTAACCATTTCTACGTCACACTCCCGTCCTCCTCGTCCGTGTCTGTACACCCTAACAACACACTAACCAACTTTGTAACAGATCTGCATGGACACATTGAATTGGGTCGTGATTCGCATGAGGTGGGGTTATGTGAACTCCAGTTAGCCACCAAATTTTTAACTCTTGAAAATGAGCAAATCATATTTCTGATCCTTAGAAGAATCGATGAGTGCAAAAAATTAGGCATAACCTTAGACAATACTATGCGTTCAGTCCTGTTCGGTGAGGAACGGTGCTATAGCAGAAATGTATCGCTAGGAATCGGGCATTATGATACAGCCATGGACATTGTGACAGGGTTAAACAAGATCTTGAAAGGTCGTACCTGACAAACGATTTACTTTATGAAGTCGTAAACATAGACACGCCTGCATGCACATTGAACTTAAAGTCAAAGCTTAGTAGAAATATTAAAGATAAAGAGCTGTTCACAATTGTGTCCGAGGGCCAACATAGCGCAGCCTTCCAAAGAGATACCTTTCACGAGGCACAACATGACTTGTCCAGCTTAATGTATCAAATGAAGATGGAGAAATTGAGTGAAAGATCTCAGCCCCCAGACATGTGCTATATTTACAGCAATATAATGGATCACCAATTTGTTGGGAATACCCAGGCACGCCTGCTGCGCATTGCACATATCTCCAACCATAGAGGAAGGAGTTTGAGTATTAAATATGACAGACCCCATTATGTGAATGTCGCAACTAATCTAATAACCAATATCTCAATATATATAAGAACTATTGAGGGTAAAAATTTCCCATTTGGTGACGGGAGTTTAAAAGTGAAGCTGCACTTTCGACGCACCGAGTTATAATGGACAGAAAGCCTTTCACCGTGAGATACCAGCGTGGTAGTGGACTTGGGTCCATTTTTTCAACCATACTACGTACGGCTGTTCCTTTGCTGAAGAGGGGTGCCAGATACCTCGGAAGGAAAGCACTACAATCAGGTCTTAACACTGCAGAAGACATATTGACTGGGGCTAAACCTAAAGAAGCTCTAAAAAAACACTTAAAACGTACACGGGACGAAATCATCAAAGATGCAAAGAGAAAAATGCGTGGTGGTGGGAAGAAGAGGACTGGCCGGAAGAAGGAATTACCACCACTTGGCATTAAACGCAAAAGGATATCAAACAAGAAGTGTTCTAAGCGAATGAAACCCATGGTTGACCATTTTTTTGACTGATATAAGCTTAGGACATTGATCTCATGAATCATAGTTTGTTTACAACTTGTCGAGAGAGGAGGCACTATTTCTAACTCGTCATGGCACGCTTCATCCATCCGTGTAGTTCACAATGCTGTGAATCGGAGCTGTCCCTCTTTGACATGCTTCCAACTCAAGTTTCTATTGAACACAGTGACTTTATTACAATTAACCCTTTAAACACAATTAGTTCCCCGAGTGCTCCTATAGAATTCGTTATACCCAGCTCAGGCCCTTTTTTTTTATCCAAGCTGTGTGCAGATGTACGCTAAACTACGTTTAGCCCATTCTGATGGAACGGACTGCAATGACAAATATGCTGTATACCCTGAAACAAACTTTCGGCACTCCATATTCTACCAGTGTGACGTATATTTAAATCAGGTCAACATATCGGCAGGCACGGGGTACTATCACCTAGGAGCCTATCTGGAAAATGTCCTCAACTTTTCCAAAGAAGCGAAGGATACCTTTTTAAGTGCCGAGGGATATTATCAAACTAAAGACGAAAGTAGTATAAAGGACAAATTTAAAAATTCTAAAAAGAAGATATACAGGTGATTTGGACGCCTGCATACAGATTTCACATTCGAAGAGAAGTTGCTTGTGAATGGGGTGGATATGAAAATAAAGCTCACCCGCACGAATCCTGAGATCTGTTTAAATCTGGATGCTGATCAAGAAGAGGGATCAAAACCCGTTGTGGTTCACATGATGGAGACATACCTCCACGTACGGCGAATGAAATTAATTTCACCAAAACAACTAGAAATTGAGAAAAATTTACTAAACGCTACAGTAAAATAGCCTATTAACAGAGTACAAATCAAACTATACACGGTGCCTGCAGGGTTGGCGTCGAAGCAGATAGAAAACATTGCCTTGGGAAATCTTCCTATAAGGATATTAATTGGAATGCAGAACCATGCTCCGGTGAATGGAAAATATAAAAAGAGTGCCTTTAAATTCGAGAGTTTCGGCCTTAAAAATATAACTCTATACGTTAATGCATTGCGTTGGGAGGAACATTGAATACGGACTATTCATCAGACGCTGTGTTACCGCTTTGCGCGAGAGCATAGAGTAATCTGGCCCATATTGCAGGTGATTGTGATGAGCTCGGGAATGGGGTAACGCAGAAAGAATTCCTTGATCAATTTAACCTTTATCCGTTTGACATCACACCAAGCCTATAGACGCGCCTATTAGTGTACTAGTATACCTTGAGTCACAAGCCCTAATAGAAGTAGACTGATTTAGGGGCGTTATCACTGACTTTTAAAATGGATGCGAATAAACTTCAGAGAGTAATGAATAGTGAACGAATCACACGTTCCAAATTTATCGGTATGTTTGCGAAGAATGAAACATTGAATTTGCCAACTACGCGAGATTGCAGTAGTCTTATTGTGAACACAGATGTTATTGGTAATGAAGGGATTCACTGGTTTGCAATCTATTTTAAAAATAGGGGTCGCATGTACTGTTTTGTTTCACTCGGGACTCAGCCCTGGAGTGACCCTGTTATTGTAAAATTTCTCGGTCAGTTGCATATCCCCGAAGTTGTATGGAACCCATTCCGGCTACAAGGATATTTTAGTAATACGTGTGGAATGTACTGCCTTTCATTTCTCATGCATATGTCACGTGGTAAAGAATTTATAATTTTTTTTAAATTATTCGACCCGTGTCACTCTCAACGAAACGATGAAATGGTATGCAGACAGATAAAAAACCGTTTTCCGATTGTACGTACTTGTTGTATAGTATGATGTTTTGTTCGTGTATATATATATATATATTTGTAACTCATAATGCTAGTTTATATATTATGTAGTTTAAGATGGTTATTGTACTAAAAACATGATTTCTTTCATTTAATAAATTGATGAAAATACATTGTGTCTTCTTTCCCCCCAAAAAAATCGAAACAGAAAAACACTTACATTATTTCGTTAATGATGTGACATTCGTTGGGCTGACTGCTCGGTAAATCTTCTACCTCCGTATTCAGGTCCATGACATGGGTTTCTCAAAACGAAAAGATTGTATAACACGTGTCAAATCCTCATCGGGCCTTAAAGGAAAAAGAATAATTCATTAGTTCATACTGAATCTTTTTTTAATAAAAACATACACAGAGTATACATATAGTAAGAGTATTACAATGTGAAGATGTCTTTGATCCGCTCAGAGAAGTTCCCTTGAGAGATAAATCCGAATAACAGTTGAATTTATAAAAAAAACGCAAAAGATTGCTATTAAAAAATTCAATGATTCAAAACAGGATTTTAACATAATTGCAAACTAATTTATAATTGCGGATACCTAGATGAAGTATTTTTAATGTCATGAGGTGAATTACTACAACTCTCCATATATATGATGAAATAATCCAGAACAGTGCTCTTTCTGACTGGCACAAGTTTGCAAATAATTGACTCCAAAAAATAAAATTATAGGCACTTACATTTTTACGGCTGTCCCTTGCGTCAGATCGTAAGGAGCGTCATTGCAAATATCATCAACGGTTTGCGTTGGAAATAATCCATCCTGGTCAATCGCGTTAAAATGATTAATTGTAGACAATGCTGCAATGTCACATCTTGATATAAATCCGGTAAACTATAAAGTTCTTGATTCATGGCGGAGGGAATGTTTATTCACTGGTGAAGATAACTACTGTGACTCCCAACTGAAAATATTTCCTTTTATATGCACGATCCCCAAGCACTGCCCCAAAAGACTAAGAGGCTGTTCGTAAGTTTAATGATTGGTTGTCACTGTAACTGGGCGGCAATAAATTGCGTACCAATCGTAACACCTATATTATGGGTCCGTGCTTTGGAAGACTAACGGTGTCTTTAATATCTCTCCGTAGATTTAATGCTCACATCGTGTATTACGACTTACAGTCTCTACCACGCCAATATTTGCATTTGCATCCATACTTTTCTTGGTTTCCCCAACCCACCTCTTTATGCAATATCCCTCGCAACATTCATCAATCATCTCTATCACAACAATATTTTATTATTTTTGCGGCCATACTAGTTGAGCTTCAATTTTTCCCAGTTCGGACGTAAGTCGTTATAGGAATATCTTCATCAGAGCCGCTCAGCTCAGTACCACAGGAAACGAAATTAGCGCAGCTACTCTTCATAATCCTGACATTACCAGAAACAGCAGAGTAACATCCGATGACACAAATATCATTAGGAAATAAGAAAATCTAGAAGATCTCTACAAGCAGAATGTGCATTATGTTTTGTGGTCATACTATTCTCAACTTTTCCAAGATTCTTGCTTGTTGACTTGTGGATTTGGGCATATATATATATATATATATATATATATATATATATATATATATATATATACAGGGCGTCCCAAAAAAATGTATACACACTTTAACAGCTGATAGCTCAATTGATGTTTCTTTCTCTCCAAGTTAAACCCATTAGAATTAATAATGGCAGTCAGACTAAGCTTTGAACAAAGGAAATTCATTCTAAAATGCTACTGGAAGTGTGAAAACGCAGTTGAAGTGCAAAGACAGTTTAGGAGGGAGTTTCAAACAGATCCACCAACGCGACTTACCATCACTCGAATTAGAGATAAGTTTGAAGCCGATGGAACTGTTCACAATGTCCACAAGAAGCGTTCCGGAAGACCACGGACATCGACAAGCCCCACAAAGCAAGAAAGAGTACTGGAAACGTATCACCAAAGTCCAAGAAAATCTGTGCGGCAAGCGAGTCGTGAGGTAGGAATTTCAGAATCGTCTGTCCAACGCATTTTGAAGCGCTGTCAATGGAAAAGTTACATTCCAAGATTAGTCCATGCTATTAATGAAGATGATCCGGACCGAAGAGTGGAGTATTGCGAGTGGTACTTGGCACGATGTGGATGTGGATTGGACGAAGGGGTTTCGTAGAATACCCTCCGCGTTCACCAGACCTCACACCACTAGACTTTTTTTATGGGGATACTTAAAAGACAAAGTCTACGCTATAAAACCTGCAACAGTCGCTGAATTGAGAGCAGCCATTGAACGAGAATGCACACAAATACCAAACGAAATGTTTCGTGATGTTTGCGATTCCATTGCTTCGCGTTATCAGCAGTGCCTGGACCAGAACGGACGTCAGTTTGAAAACAGGCGTTGACAAAACAATTAAATAATGTCTGTAGATTCTATTACATTTTAAAAATGAAATGTATTTTAATAAACACTGCCTTTATAAGTATTTAAAGTGTGTATACATTTTTTTGGGACGCCCTGTATATATATATATATATATATATATATATATATATGTGTGTGTGTGTGTGTGTGTGTGTGTGTGTGTGAATTTATTGCATATAATCCTTGTATGTATATTTTTTTCTTCTCTAAAAGGTCTTTTGAAAATCTGTATTAAATATATTCTCCTTAAGAAATTATAAATATTTTTGCTTTTGTTTTCATCTCTTTATTTATATTTTACAAAAAGAATATTATATCCAAATAGAATAAACAAAACTTTCTTTCTGTGTGTGTGTGTGTGTGTGTGTGTGTGTGTGTGTGTGTGTGTGTGTGTGATTTGTACAAGCAGAATGTGCATTATTATGTTTTGCGGCCATACTAATCTCAGCTTTCCCAAGATTCCTGACTTCTGGATTTGGTTATGTGTGTGTGTGTGTGTGTGTGTATGTGTGTGTGTGTGTGTTTGTGTGTGTGTGTCTCTCTCTCTCTCTTGCCTTTAATAAATAACATAATTTAAAATTAAGTTTTTAACTTCAGTAGTAATGGTAATGATGCTAACAATATTTGAAGCGAGAGGAGGAAAATCTGGAGAAAGGTTGTAATTAGGCCAAAGGGTCCTTTGCGGTTTGGCTTTGCGGTCGGCCTGAGGCAGTTTGTACATTGTTTCTTCCAGAGATGAATTCAAAGAAAGAAAGTAAATAGACAGAATAACGTTTAAATAATTATTTCTTTTGGTGTTTATTGTTTATCTTATATATATATATATATATATATATATATATATATATATATATATTACTGATTCCTCACCCCAACGAAAAAAGTTGTACGAAAATGAAAAGACATTATATAGAAAGGATTGTCAAAAGTAAATAGACAAAACTAAGTTTAAATAAACTACTTCTTTTACTGAACAATTTTAAGGAGAAAGTCGTTCAAATACAATTGTGTGTGTGTGTGTGTGTGTGTGTGTGTGTGTGTATTTCGCCTGAACTATTGTTTTGATGGCTATACGTTTTGTATTTCTTATATTATTTTTTATTTTAGTTTGGATTATATACATATTCCATCGTATGTATAGGAATTTATATTTATCTTCAATATATTTCCAATAATTTGTCTAAATAAACAGAATGATGTAATGGTGTTTATATTTATTTCGGACAAGAAAGGATTGTCAAAAGTAAATAGTATACATTCCAAGGTTTTAGAATAAATGAAAGCGAATGGTAAATTGAATATTATAGAGAATATGTTATTGGAACGATTTCTTTAACTAAGCCAATTGTCTAGTGTATTTCTTTTATTGTTAATATTGGGTTTCGTTTTAATAATTAGCTCTCTTCTTGAATAACTTTAAGGAGAAAGTCCGTTTGCTTTTAATAAATAAAAACATTATTTGGCAACTCGTGTGAATTAAAATAAATGGCGATATCTGCCAATTCTCCCTAATAAGATACATCTCAACAATTAAAATAAATGGTGGTGTCTGGTAACGTCTCCATATATAAAAAGTGATATCTGCCAACTCACCATCCTTTATATAACACCTGCTTGGCTTCAGGACGTTCATATTGATGCAGACTCTGGTGGAACAAAGAACTTTCTCTCCTTCCTTCTTAGGTTAAGACTTAGGTTAGGTTTCCCTTTGGGGGAGCGAGGACATCCCACCTTCTCCCCCAAAGACCTCCTCCGTCTCTCCTTTCTCTTCTTCTCTTAGGTTAAGGCTACCCCTTTGGGGGGAGGTCATCCTCCCTTCTACCCCCGAAGACCCCTCCCCTCTTCCCCTTGGCAACATTGAGTTGTTGCATTACCCTACCCCCTTTGCAACATTGAGTTGTTGCATAACCCCCTCCCCTTCATTGCAACAAACCCACACACCCCTTTGCAACATACCCCCACCCCCTTTGCAACATTGATCATTATCTCTGCAACATTCTTGCACTCGTACATTTTTCGCCCATACTACTCCCGCGCACACAGCGTATCATGAATCACGACAGTAAATGAAGTAATTTCAAAAATATACCGTCACACAAGGTAAACTTTTACATAAAAACTTTGTTCCCATTTGGAAGACAGGTTTCCTGAAAATGAAGTAAAAGAATGGTGTGTCTTTGATTGTTCGGCTATTTTACAGAAAGACTTTGACTTTGGCATTGAGCATGTTAAAGCTTTATGTGCAAAATATGCAGATTTTGTTGGTGAAAGTTCTACCATAATCGAACAGTACAATGATTTTAAGTTTGTTGTATGCAAGAAAATAAAAAGTAAGCTGGTTAAAAACTTTGATGATATGGTGACATTCGTCCTCCAAAATGAACAATTTTGTGACCTTGCTAAGTTGATGGATATTGGGGGAACTTTTTTAGCATCTAGTGTGGACTGTGAGCGTGGCTTCAGTTTAATGAATTCTATAAAGAACAAATTAAGAAACCGCTTGAAAGAAAATCATTTGAACATGCTCATGCGAATTAAAAGTTACCTGAATGATGACGGATGTATTAATCTTCATAGAGTTTATTTCGAATAGGCAAATGCTAAAGATCGTAGGGAGAAATCATAATCATACTTAAATGAAAGGCACTTTCATTTAATGTTATTTTAATATTTTACTTTATTGAATTTTATTATTTTTTTATTTTATTCCTATTTTGTGACTGGATAAAATCATGTATTAATCTTGATAGTCTATTTTAAATTGCTAAATGCTAAAAATTGTTTTGAGAAATGATAATTAAATAGTCATTTTCAATTAATGTTATTTTTATTTTATTTCTTTATTTTGTTGAATTTTATTTTACTATTTTTTATTTTATTCATATTTTTAGAATGGATAAAATGTTTTCTTTTTTAAGAATATATAATATTGTAAACAGTTTTTTAATATCCATTTAATAGTACCGTAATGATCAAGCTATCACCTTATAGAAATAATATTTATTAAGTATTTAATATTTATATACTGTATATTTAATTTTGAAGATAATTGCGCTCAGAAAAGTTTGCACAATTTTTCACCATGAATCTAAATGTATGCACAACGGAAATTTCTTGCGCACACGGACTAAAAAAAATTAGAGGGAACATTGGTCACAATTATTTTTGTTCTTAGACCAGAACTGACGGAGTTTGAACGTGACAAGCTAGCTAAATATCATACCGAAGGTACGACTGTACGTAAATTTGCAGATTTTAAAGTTCTCGAGTCAAGTATGAAAAATATTATACGAAAATGGAAGACTGTGGAAGACTGGAACATATTAGTGTGGATCCCAGGCCACGGAAGCCAAAAAACATATGACAAACAGTGCGCTGCGAAAGTTTAAATGTGTGATGTGGAAAGACCATGTGTAACCTAAAATTCGTCATTAAGTCGGTCAATGAGCGTGCAGTCCTTTCGGCAAGTGCGTATACTGCGCGGAGGGAACTGCAGACAGAAGAATTCTATGGAAGGACAGCTGTCCACAAGCCATACATCACAGTTTTGAATGCAAAACGATGATTACAGTGGTCCTTCTACGCAATGTTTGCATCCGGTGGCAGAGTCAGGGTGTAGCGACAGCATGGAGAACTCTTCGATCCTCACTGCACTGTCTCAACTGTTAAGTATGCATGGAAATGGCAGTGTGATAATGTAGGGCATGTTTTTTGTTGTCTGAATTGTGAAAGGTACAATGACTGCCAAGTCGTACTGTGACATTTTGAACAAAAGTGCAGGGCTAGCATTCTTGGAATTTTATTGTGAAGGCTTGTACTTTTTATCAGCACGACAACGCTCCCTGTCACAAAGACCAGACTAACTCACTGATTCGAGCAAAAGAACGTTCACATGTCATGGCGTACTCCGATCTCAGGTCTCAAATCGATATCAATTGCAGGAACTAACTTCTCTCGCCGGATTGGAACTGAACTATGGAAGAAATGGTGCAATATCCCTCCTGGAACCTAAACAAAATTGGTTGAGAGGATCGAAGCTGTCGCCAAGTTCAAGGGTGGGGTTCTACACCCTTTTAAATACACTTTGAACAGCTATCTTTACTGTATATAGTATGTTTGATATATATATATATATATATATAAACCTTTGGTTAGCTTCCGCCCGAATTGTTCATTCTGACGAAGGTCAAGCTTTTCACTACACCTTAGACCTACAGTTTAACGTGGAATCCGAACCACGCCGCACCAGCAGCCCAGCGCAGCGTCTTAACCACTAGGCAACCCAGGGTACCCATTTATCTACCAGCCACCTTCTTTATTGTGTGGAAGGATGAACAGCTGGGTTTTGCTTGCTGGGCGCCGGCTGCCGTCACCGGGACTCGATCCAGGGCCGATGGATTCGTAGTCAGCGACGCTAACCACTACACCACCGAGGAGCATATACATATATGTGTATATATGATATCCCCAAAAAATTTCCCCACTCTTATTTGCACATTTTGTAATGGATGTATATTTTATTATTGGAGTTCCTTCTTCCGAAAGGTAACAGATTGGGGGTTTTACTCCGCATATACCAATATATTTCCAATCTTTTATTATTTAATAACTAATGAATATTGTACATTAAAAATGTTCTTTCACCATTTCATACTTAAAGCAATAACTTTTCCTAAATTCGTAGAAATTAGGGAAAGACGATACCGCTACTAATAGACTTACCACAACTAATTAGTTTGTCCCATAAAAGAAAATACTGCATTACGCCAGATTCACAATGGTTTTAGCAGCATGGAGCACCTCCATACACTGCTTGTGAAAATCGCAACTTTTTGAGGAAGCATTTTTCCGGGAGACTAATCTACCTTCATGAGCTCGTGGAATGGTCCCCATACTCACCTGACCTCACCCCCCATGACTTTTTTTTGTGGGGTTACATAAAAGACAGGATCTATTCTACCAAGCCTAAGACACTCGAAAACCTAAAGACCAAAGTCTATGAGGTAATCAACAACATCCCAGCTCAGCTATTTTAAAAAATTGTCAAATATTTGTGTAATATTTGTGTTAGAAAAATGGCGATTACATTGAACATGTTGTTTAACAAAGGTTAATAAACTATGTTTTACGTACCTCTTGCATTTGACTTTCTCATGATTGCTTTTTTTTTAGCTTAAAATATTTATTTAGAAATAGGGACCTTTTTTGGGGACACCTGGTATATACTGTGTGTATATATACACGAGGGCCACTCAATATATTTTGCCCCACCTTTTTTTTTCTTTCCAAGTTTCCTTGTAAGTTCCAGAAATTTTGTACACAAGTAGTTACATACCTTTTTTACAAGTTTTTATTTTTCCACATAGGCTCCATCATTTTCTACTGCTCTCCTCCACATCCAAAGAAGGGCCCTTATTCCTTGCTGGTAAAAGTCCGCTGGGTTCCGCTGGAGCCACCTCTTAACCTCCTCAACAGCCTCATCGTCACTCTGAAACTTTCATCCACGAAGAGCATCCTTCATTGGCACAAACAAATGGAAGTCTGAAGGTGCCAGATCAGGGCTGTATGGAGGGTGGGGTAGCACAATCAAGCGCATTTTTGTGATGGCCTCTCTTGTTTGCAAGGTGTTGTGTGGTCTTGCGTTATCGTGCAAAAGAAGGACGTCTTCCAGTTTTCTCTCAGGTCGAACTCGCTTTATACGTCTCTGGAGTCTCTGTAGGGTAGCAATATATGCTTCTGAGTTGATTGTTTGTCCTTTCTTCATAATGTCCACCAGAATCACCCCTTTCATGTCCCAGAAGATGGTGGCAGAGGGAGCCATTTTGAACTTTTTCTTGCGTGGGGAATCTGCGTGATGCCACTCCATGGATTGGCGTTTTGTTTCAGGTTCAAAGTGGTGTACCCACGTCTCATCCCCATACACAATTCGTGAAAGGAAGTCATCCCATTCTGTCTCGTATCGAACCAACGACTCAGAAGCAATTTCTTTTCTTTGGGATTTGTGATCTTTAGTCAATTCGCGAGGAACAAACCGTGAACACACTTTTGAGTATCCCAGTTGCTGAATTATCGTATTCACACTTCCTTCATTAATTCCTAGCTCCAGTGATAGCTCCTTGTGTGTGACGCGCTGATTTGATCGAATGATGCTGTTAGCACGTTGCACAGTGTGAGATGTCACAGCCGATGCCGGGCGACCGCTGCGTGGCTCATCATCGAGGCTGGCTCTCCTTCTCTCCAATGATCTCACACGTTTAGACCAGCGTCCATCTATGCTTCGATCAACAACAGCATCTCCGTAAACGTTTTGTAGACGTTTGTGAATATTTCCAACTGTTTCCTTTTCTGCGGTTAAGAACTTGATAACAGCTGTCTGTTTAAGACGCACATCACTGTCAGACGCCATTTTCGAAACTGCATTAACCATCGGTTTTATACAAGGGCGTTTAAAAGCAGTTTTATACGAGGAGGGGAGGTTCAAACTGGAAAAATCCGGTTATGTGAAGCGCAGAAAGTTCAAACTTACGGCCAAAAAAAATGGTGGGGCAAAATATATTGAGTGCCCCTAGTGTATATATGTATATATATTGCAAAATAAATTACCGAAAGTTTAAAGGATGCAAAACTAAAGAATATGTAAGCGAGTCTCCAACGTTTATTCGCATCTCATTAGGAAGCATTTCGAACAACAAAAGAACAAAGTGGGAGAAAAGACCTCCCCTTTCCTCCCCACACCCCGATCACAAAGAAAGAGCAAAATCTACATTCAACTTCTTTCCATTATTTCGGAAAAAATTGTAAGAAAAATAGAACAATGAAAATAATTATGTTGTGTGAATTCTAAACTTTTATGTAGTTCTTAAATCATTTTTAATTACATTTCATGAAAAAAAAATGTTAATTGTATGATGAAAAATTCATACTTACACCACTATACAAAAGAGAAGCCGATATATATATATATATATATATATATATATATATATATATATATATATATATATATATATATACTATATATATATGTTAAACACAGACCGTGCATGGAACAAGGAACTCTTCTGGGAAAATTAAATCCACTATAGTCCGAATAAGTAATGGTAAATGACAAATACCATAGTTTTTCTTTTTCATGATGCAAGCCCGACGTGTATATATATATATATAGTATATAGTATATATATATATATATATATATATATATATATATATATATATATTAGGGTGTGACCGTTGCCCTCCAAAAATCAAAAAATGGTCTTACAATGCTGTTCAAAGTTTTAGTGTTGTGTATTTATCTAGGAAACACCCCTGTAAATTTTCTTGGAGATCGGTGCATGTTTGAGCTAGCACCGTCGTACCAGCAAGTATTGCTATTTCAGCTTATGAACTTCATAAATAAGTGTGAAAATAGCACATTTTATCAGATTTTCATTTCCGGGTCTGGAACGCTGACCCACAAATTTTCCACGTATTATTTTATTGCATTTAATTTTAATGATGCTCTTTTCTTTTCCCTTGACAGTGATTTGATGTTGTGAATAGAGAATTTAATCATGGATACATGGCAAGATGATGAGTATGTCAGAATGTTATTGGGCACCGTACCCCGAGAAGAAGAAAAGGAAATAAAGGGCTGCAAACTGCCAACTAATAGGCAGGTCTTACTATGTCTGTTAGCAAACCTTCGGGATATGCATTGGGACCAGGCTTTATCTGCCACCATTGACAATGTGCTTTTGCATTACCAGAAGGCGAATGTCCCGACCATTACAGGCAGGAACAATATTGGCCGAGTGATTAAAACTTACTATGACAAAGACTACATGATGCTTATGAAAAAGAATGAGGATAGAAGACGGGCTGATGATCCTGGAATTATGAAGTTTAAATCAGAATTGAGCCTGACGATGAAATTTTATAAGAACACATTGTTGAAAGACATGGCGGCTGCGAAAAAGGGGAAAACTCAGGCCGAACAAGATGCCATCGATACTGACATACTCTTTATGAAAAGCATGCTAAGTGACAGAGTAGCTACCTACTCTGGGGTAAACAAAGTACTCACAGAAAAGGTCCAGAAGCGACAGAAAAGGCAGATGCGAGAAGAGAAGCGACAAGATAGAGAGAGCAATGTGATCATGCTGAGAATGTACAGGCTGATATTGATTCACCTATTAGCTCTGACGAGGACGATGACATTGATGAGGCCAGCACTGCTGAACCAAAGAGAAAACATCGGAGAACAGTGAAAGAGGGAGTTTCAATTTTTGTGCCCCATGATATTCTGAAGTCGGCAGAACTTGTTTCATGCAGTGTTCGAAACAACATCTCGCCGACCCAGCTGAGTGCAATTGTGTACTCACTTGTATCTGCATGTGGTGGAGATACATCAAAGCTGAGTCTAAATGCAAGGACGGCCCACCGATACCGAGCTTCCATCGTGTCAGAAATAAGTTTAAAAATCATGGATGAATGGCAACCATCAGACAAAGTACTGGTACACTGGGATGGTAAACTTATGGACACGCTGGATTCCAAAGGCACTGATGACCGCCTGCCCATTCTTGTGTCTGGTGTCAATGGCACAAAGCTTCTTGGAGTCCCACCTCTTCCGCATTTGACTCAAAAAGCTGGCCTGGTTCAAGGAGACTTGATATCAACAGCAACCAAACAACTTCTGGTCGATTGGGAGTGTGAACAGAATGTCGTTGGTATGGTTTTCGGCACAACTTCATCCAATACAGGTAAACCTATTTCAAACATCAGCGTGAATTTATCACGACATTAATACCAAAATACAGTGAATGATTTAACAGAAATCTGCAAAAAGCACGTGCCTGAAATGGTGGCCTTAAACTACAATTACATTTTTTTTCAGGACAAAAAACAGCTGCTTGCGTCTCCCTCCAAAAGGAATTAGAGCGTGCCGTATTCTGGTGCGCCTGTCGCAGGCATGTGGGCGAAGTCATCCTAGGTGTTTGCTGGGATTGCTTGAAAGTGGAGGGCTCTTCAAGTCCAAACATAATGGTTTTCCAGAGGTGAGTCATAAGCTTTACAAAATAACAAGGAATATTATTATCTAACGAACAAATTTAGTGGAATTTCTTTTATTAGACTTATAAGATATACTAACACCAAGCAAATGATCGATCATATCAATCTTAATACCCCTAAAACAATATTATAGATTAGTACGAAATACAATAATCCCAATAATTGCATTTCTAGGTTCAAGAACCATTTCTCTCAACTGGCGTACAATGAAAAAAAGAAATACTACTACCCCGCAATGCCTGGAGTGTTTGAGGAGCGCCAGCAGGAGATGGCTGACTTCTTCCGTGAATCTCTAGCCCAACCATTTACACGTGGCGACTACAAGGAGCTGGTAGAGCTTTGTCTGCTGCTTGTAACTAAAGGATCCGAGCCAGTGAACTTCACAATGGTCTACCCCGGCGCACTTCACAAAGCAAGGTGGATGGCTAAACTGCTCTATACCCTCAAGATTGTTCTTTTGTCAGGCCAGATCAAAGAGCAGTTTCCCAAAGCCGAGGTTGTGACTAAAAGTCAAATCAGCAAGTTAGAACGGTTTGCTGTGTTCACAGTCGCTGTTTATGTCCCATGGTGGATTGTTTGCCCCGTTCCAGCAAGTGCGCCACTGAATGACTTGAATTTGATCGAAACCTTGGCTGAATTTGCCCCATATGACGCCACAATAGTTGACAAAACACGTGTGGCACTCGGTAGACACACTTGGTACCTAACTGAGGAGTTGGCCCCACTGGCTTTGTTCTCGTCCCAAGTACAAGAAAGGACAAAAGAGGAGATGAGGAAGGCCCTTCTTTGCCATGAAGGCACTGAAGTTACTAAGAGAGTGGGGCTCAATCATGGGGGCTATGGAAAGCCATATCTTCCCCCTGTCCCAGAAAGTGGCACTGCCCTGGTGGACCTAATTGGGCCTGACTCAAGCCGGTTCTTCACCATTTTAGGCATGCCCTATCAGTTTCTCTACAGTCCAGCCAGTGAATGGGCGGATCATGACGACTACCTGAACATGAAACGGGTTGTGGACAAGCTTCAGGTCGTCAATGAGGCTGCAGAGCGTGGTGTAAAACTTTGCCATGACTTTCTTAATGTTGCCAGGGATGAGGAGCGCTTTCAAGAAGTCCTTCAAGTAGTTGAAAATGACAGACTCCGCGTTCCTAATCAGCGCAAACGATCATCTGTTTCCGAACAGAAATCATAGTTTCTTGCTCTAGAGAAATAATACCTTGTGAATATATGATAAAACCCCTTAATGTACCATGAGAGAATAAGAATGATTAACTTTTTTGTGTTAGTGATAACAGCTTTTAATTAAGACCGGCAAATGATTTGTGTTAATATCCCTTATGATGGTTGTGTAATCTCATATATAGGCGCGTATGCCGTATAAGCAAAATCGCTATTTTTCAAATTGCTGGTGCTCACTCGAATATGCATGAATCTTCAAAAAATTGCACGTGGGTATTTTTTATGTCAATATGCAACAGCAAAATTTTGAACAGCATTGTAGGACAAAGTTGGGGCAACTGTCACACCCTAATATATATATATAATATATATATTATATATATATATATAATATATATATATATATATATAATATATATATATATATATATATATATATATATAATATATATATATAATATATATATTATATAATATATATATATATATATATATATATATATATAATATATATATATATATATATATATATATATATATATATATATATATATATATATATATATATATATATTAGGGTGTCTCAAATATACGAATGGAGGATTTCGGGTCGGGGCGACGCTTGCCCGTATTACACCTTTATAAAGGATTGTTATCACAAAATTTGACAGCTGTAGGAGGATTTTTAGGGGTCACTCAAGTTCGCCACTTCTGTTTCACTTATACAATATTTTCTTCTCTTTCGCAGGTGATGGTTACTATAGCGGGAAACCAGTTGTGGTTGCTGGACAAGGCCCCAATTGCAGCGATTGTTTGTCCACGACTTCCATCGAAGGAGCAATGCCTGCTCCTTTACTTCCACCACCACCAAGACCAAGAGGGAAGGAAGACCAAATCGGAGAGCATTCGCCTGGTGGTGGAAACTATCTGGCCCATCTGGGAGAAGGCCAACATACCAACTACCACCAAGAAGTACGCAGGGGAGAAGCTGGCGAAGTTGATCGATACCTACGACGCACTCAAGAAGAACAGGACAAAGCCGCAAGAGGGTTACCGGTACAAGGAGGGGATGTTCAAGTCGGATTTGGAAGACGTGTTTGACGTGGCTCACTCCTCCGCGCTATCCTCCTCCAAGGTCCCTCAGGAGGACAAGGATTTTCTCACCTCGCAGAGGGAAGACAGGATGTCGTCACGTCTTGCGTGGGTGGACCAGAAGACAGCGAAGAAGAAAGCTGTGAAGCGGAAGAGAGATCTTGCAGCCACGGCTAGGAAGAGTAAATGGGATGCTGGGGTGACACAGCTCATGGAGGTAGCGATCTTGGAGGTGGATGGTAGCAGCACTGAAATGAACACGGAAGACGAGGATGATGACGACGAGACGTACCAAGCGCCCAGCACCAGCAAGGCCCAGACTCAAAAGAAAAGACGAATGAATGCCCTCACGGACCCGAATCTCATCGCTGCTTGGGATCGCGACAACATGTCCGTGAGACAAGCAACGTCGTCCTTTGCAGCAGCAGCTCAGAGTTTGGGTCATGACCTGGATGACCTGGTAATCTCGCCAGCAACTGTTCATCGAACACGGAACAAGATCCGAAAGGAGATGGGAGAAGAGTTGACCCGAAAGTTCGAAGCTTCTGGTCCTTTAGTCTTGCACTGGGATGGGAAACTGTTGGAAGATATCGCCAAGGAGAAGAAGGAGGTTGACCGGATTGCTGTTATGGTGACGGGCGATGGAGTCGAGGAGCTTCTTGGTGTACCCGTTGCGGTGGACGGCACTGGAAAAGAACAGGCTGCAGCCGTACTCCAGGAAGTCCAGGCTTTTGGCATTTCGGAGCAAATCATTGGACTGGGATTCGACACCACAGCTGTGAACGCTGGGATGATCCAAGGTGCTTGCGTTCGCATTGAGCAGGAGTTTGGCCGTCCCATGTTGTGGTTGGCTTGCCGTCACCACGTCTTGGAGATCTTACTCAAGGATGTCTTCGTGCGATGTCTGGGGCTGTCCTCTTCCCCTGACATTCTCCTCTTCAAAAGATTTCAACAGCGGTGGGCCTCCATTGACAAAGGGTCATTCTTGTCCATCGGTGACGAAAGCAATCCCACAACAACTGACAACTGGGCAAATCAAGCGTCTTCCATGAAGAAATACCTGCAGCAGACGCTTTCCCACGGCACACATCCCCGAGAAGACTACCGTGAACTCCTCATCCTTTCCTACCGCTTCCTTGGCGGTCAGGTCCAGGGGGGATTTCGTCAGCCTGGGGCCTATCACCACGCCAGATGGATGGCCAAAGCCATCTATGCCCTCAAGATTTTCATGTTCCGTCACCAACTGGACCTGACAGCCAGGGAAGAAGGAGGACTTCGGCGGCTGTGTTTGTTCATCTCCCTCGCGTACGTGAAGCAGTGGAATGAGGCAATGGTCTCGAATCGAGCTCCACTGAACGACCTAGAGTTCCTTCGCCTGCTCGAGGCCTACCCTGACAAGGAAGTCAGCCACACGGCATCCATGGCCTTGAAAAGGCACCTGTGGTACCTCTCAGAGGATCTCGTGGGGCTTGGTTTCTTTGACGACCGCATTCCAAAGGACACGAAGCTAAAGATGGTCCAACGACTTCAATCCCCCGCCACGAAGAAAGGACTCAAGCGGATCGATCCGAAGAACTTCAATCCACAGCAATCCATCGAGCTCTTCGTCACCCGGAGAACAAAAGAAGTCTTCTTCCGCGCGATCCTTCCAGAATCTGCGTCTCCCACCTTCCTCATGAAAGATCCAGAGGATTGGATCAATGACCAGGATTGGATCACGGCGCAAAAGAGGGTGAAAGCCCTGAAGGTGGTCAATGACGCCGCCGAGCGTGGTATCGCTTTGATGAAAAGATTCAATTCCACCATCACGCGTGATGAGAAGCAGAAGCAATTCGTCCTCAAGGTGGTTCGGGCTCACCAGAAGTTGATCCCCGTCAAGACGAAGGAGAGCTTGAAGAGTAAAATCAAGTACTGTGGGACAGATTGATGATGAAAACAATCCATTTATACGCGCTTATTTCAATTAATGAAAGGTGCATTTCGTTTATTTTCATTTTTGTTCAGAAATAAAGAGAATAAGAGAATGATAGAAATTTCTTTTTTTTCCTAAATAGCTACAAGAAAGTGTTAAACTTGAGTGACCTCTAAATACTGTTCGATTCCCATCATTTTTCGATTTTAGAACCTCTATGCCTATTGAAATCGGGGCAGCATCCGCGAGCAAGAGAAAATCGAAAAAAAAAAATTCTATGTATTAGTGAGACACCCTAATATATATATATAATATATATATATATATATATATATATATATATATATATATAATATATATATATATAAATATATATATATAATAATATATATATATATATATATATATATATATATATAATATATATATATATAAATATATATATAATATACATATATATATATATATATATATATATATATATATATATATATATATATGAAATAGGATCCCTCCTAAGAAGAAGTAGTTTTACATTTAGGATAAAAACGAAGACGTAGAGCAAAAAAGTCATTATATTTGGCTGCAGCCGACGTTTCGGGCAACTCTACCCATTTTCAAGGCCTAATAAATAAAAGCTAAAATTAATACATGACAAAAAAATATATATATATAAATGTCGAGAGTTAAAAACTAATCTAGAGCACAAAATTAAAACTGTTCAAGAATAAAAATTAAAATTACAAAGCAAAAAAAGGCATAAGCCAAAATCAAATCTAAAGTAAAAAATATATAAATGACAAAAAATATACGATTGATAAAAATAAAACTTAAAACTAAAGATATTCAAACGCAAAATTGTTAAAATCTTTACTAATAAAAAGTTAAACAATAAAAAGTTAAACGAAAAATCACAAAAGTAAACCGACATACCTGTGCTCACTTGACAGCCACAAAAGAGTGAAGCGAAAAGGAGACAGGGTCACAAGGGAAAATTTAGGAGGTAGTTATTCTAATTAATATAAAGGGGGTAACAGCTAGAATCAATATTTAAACTAGAGTTCAAAAACTTAATACAGAAAGATTCGTAAATACGAAGGGAGGACAGGCATTTTAATGATTTGAGAATTTTTAAATTGTCAACAGAAACGTCAACCTTACACTTGATAGAATAACTTCTAATAGCAGACTGTTCCTTTTTCGACAAACTTTCCCTGTCCTATTACTAATACCCATATGAGAGCAAAATCTCGCCTGCAAAGAACGAACTGTACTGCCAACGTAGTTCCCCTGGGAAAACCCATGGCAGGTAAACAAATAAACGACAGAACAGCTCATCGCAGGGGGGATTTTGTCCTTACATTGGAAAAAACATTCAAGGGTATTATTATTCTCAAAGGCAATCTTAAAATCAGTGTGAAAATAAAATTTCCTCACAACACTCAACAATTGCTTCTGAACAAAAGAGTTAAAATGGTAGATATCAGGTAAAACAAGATATTTACAATTCTTAGGAACATCATACGTTGGGACAAGGTTGGGGGAATATACATTATTAAGAAATTTACCAATAACACCTCTTACAAGATCCCGTGGAAAACCATTTTTAAAGAAAAAATCAGTAAGGAATTCAAACTCATTATGAAGCAGAGCAAAGTTCGAGCAAATATTATAAGCTCTATGCACAAGTGTGCGAATGGAACTTAATTCGTAATTAAAGTCGCAAAAACTATAAAAATTAAAACCCAAACCTGTAAGCGCAGGCTTCCGGTATGTAGAAGTTAAAACGGTCGAGCCAGATTTGGAGACCAAAACATCAAGGAAAGGAATAGAACCTTCAACTTCCTTTTCCTGTGTAAATACAATGTTCTTATGCAGTGTGTTCAGAAACTCAAGAACTGAACTGATTGGTTGTTCGTTTGGAAAAGAGCAAACGTATCATCAACATAACGTCTGTACAATTTGGGCTTAAGGTGACGGGGGCACTCACAGAAGACCCTTTCCTCAAGATGCGACATGAAAATATTTGCAAAAACGGGACCCAAGGGGCTCCCCATCCCCACTCCATCCAGCTGACGGTAAACTACTTTAAAACTAAAAAAATTATCCTTGACTGCCAAATTCAGAAGCTGCTCAAACTGTGCTCTGCCAAAGCCATGAAAAAGTGAGCCCGACTGTGGAAAAGCTTTATTCAAAATAATTTTAATGGTCTCATTCAAGGGAACATTTGTAAAGAGCGAAGATACATTGAAACTTGTCATAAGCAAAGAATTCATATCAAACTTCTTAATTTAATAATTTCCGACGCAAAGGAAAAACTATCCTTAACACTGTACGAGTTCACGGTAAATGAAGATAACAATGGGACAAGAAATTTAGCAAGTTTGTAATTAGCCAAAGGATAGAACGCTAAAATTGGGCGCAATGGAACACCCACTTTATGAACCTTAGGTAGACCATACATAAGGCCCAAATAAGGGCCTGATACGTACAATTCATCATAAGTGGAGGAGTTAATAGCACATTCCTGTTTAAGCTTAAGCAAAACATGGTTAACCTTGTCTTCCAATCGCTGAATAATTTTGGGAGCCTGTTCGTCTACCTTAGCAAATTTTAATGAATCAGAAAGAATATCAAGCATTTTTTTAATATAATCCGTTTTATTCATAAACACAACCCCGCTACCCTTATCTGGTTTAATTAAAGCTTTAATTTTTTTTACCCAAAGTAAAAAAAAATTGTGGAAAACTTAAAAGCTTTAATTTTAAAAAACAATTCATGGGATAATTGTGAAATATGTTGTCTAACCTTACCAAAATCACTAGCATCAACGGTTGGAAGAGCTTTCAGATCATGGGCTATCCTTTCAAAGTAAAAATAAAAATCAGTCAGTTTAAAACGCAAGTTGGGAAACTTAAACTTAAGGCCAAGAGACAAGAGAAAACTTTCACGCTTTGACAGGGTATAATCAGATAAATTCCTTATGACCTGACCAGGATCCAAAAAAGAAGAGCGAGATAGGTTTAACTTACAAAGCTTGCGGTCATGAATCTGGGAAATACAGTGCGTTCGAAAAGTCTCTCCGCACTCAACCAACACTTTAAAAAGAGTGTTTGACAATAAGTGT
This sequence comes from Bathynomus jamesi, assembly GCA_023014485.1. Classification (NCBI taxonomy): domain Eukaryota; kingdom Metazoa; phylum Arthropoda; class Malacostraca; order Isopoda; family Cirolanidae; genus Bathynomus; species Bathynomus jamesi. The sequence goes on along the minus strand of JAJOZX010001285.1, from coordinate 803,413 downwards.
AGACGAGTTGCTCTGTGCCTGCAAAATGGTGGAAAACACTTTCAACACATGCTGTAAAATCAAAAGGTTATGTAATAAAATCACTAAATCATGGTTGAATGAAAACATTGTAGTTTTTCAATTTCCTATGCGTTTAACATAGCATTGCGGAGAGACTTTTCGAACGCACTATAGCTAGGGTGGCCAGACGTCCGGCTTTAGGCGGACAATCCGCCTTTTGAGCACTCTGTCTTTAGGGTGGCCATTTCCAAATTTCCAAAAAGGAGGACACTGCGTATGTGGCCGTACGTTAACATATATATATATATATATATGTTAACGTACGGCCACATACGCAGTGTCCTCCTTTTTAAATGGCCACCCTAACTACAGAACATACATATGAAAGGGAGGAAACTTGAATGTTAGACACTATGCACGCATAGTCACAAAATGAAACTAAGGCCTTCAGCTGGCTTTTAAGAGCGCAAATCTGAGCGCATTTCCTGAGCTCTCTGATATTGCTTCTACTTTTGCATATTGCTAATAATTTTACTTTTGGAAAGTTTTGAATTTTATATACTTGCGTTTATATTCACATTGTTATAGTTAAGTAATTGAATATTAGTGGTTTTTAGCGATTTAGAAGTTTTCATAGCGTGCCGGCTTAATTTAACTTAAACTTGTGACGGTTATAAATTAATTTAACTTGCGCGATGCCGTCGCAGAAAGCGTCGTGTGTTAGGTGTGGGGTAACCCGGTGGTATATGGATTTTAAAGATTACAACGGCGGCCCTATGGCGATTACCGAGAGATCAGTTTGTTTCTTTTGCGAGTTAAGGGAGGAAATAGTTGACATAAAACGCAGTGTACGTGAGGTAACGGAAAGACTTGCAACACTTGATGAGGGCAGGGGTAGGGCTACGGTTGACGAAAGCCGAACCAATACTAACGTTGAAGACGTTAGTAATTTGAAGGGTGAGGTGCGTAACCTAGTTTCTAGTTTAGGTAGCTTATCGGGAAGGTTGGATAGAGTTGAGGAAGGGGTTAAGGTTCGTCTGAGATTAGTAGATGAGGAGAGATTTAGAGAAGTTAAGGGTGGAGCTAGGAGGCCGCGTACGTTAGGTGATAGGAATCCCCCCTCTATCGAGGTTTCGAACCCTTTCGCCCATTTCGAAAGGGACGTGAATGAGGGGGAAACTATTTTAATTGGGGACTCTTTAGTGCGCCATATGGACACAGAGTTCGTTGAACGGCAAACAACCAAGAGGAGGAGGGTCTGTCTCCCGGGGCCAGGGTTGACAGAGTTAGAGACGAAGTGGATAGGATTGACGTTGCCGAGTGTAGGACAAAAGCCCCCTAGGACAAAAGCCCCCAGGGAAAAATAATAATAAGAATTTTTTTAACCATCATTTTTATTCTTTATTATTTACAGTTTATGTTTATAGTTTCTAGTTTATGTATTTTGGCTCTCGTCATTTTCGTTTAAACTAACGAAAATATCACAACTTAACCTAACCAATCATCAAGGGCGTACAGTTGACCTAACCGGGCATTCAGTTGACCTAACCTGGCACTCAGTTGACCTAACTAGGCATTCAGTTGACCTAACTGGGCATTCAGTTGACCTAACTGGGCATTCAATTAACATAACAGGTTAATATTGGTTATTTCACCTAAATATCTTCTGATCTTTTCAGATTAGATGTGACACCTGACTTGCCCTACCCAGCAATTTGTCCAGGGGGCTTTTGTCTTAGAGGGCTTTTGTCCTAGGGGGCTTTTGCCCGGACCCGGACGTTGCCTCCCGTCACTCGATGTTGGTGACGATGGTAGGGGGCAACGACTCGTATAGGCCCGATACGAGAGTGCCTGACCTTTTGGAGAGATATAGGGGTTAATTAGGTCCGTAAAGGCGAGGTCAGATAGGTCTTTAGTTCTAGGTATTACCCCTAGGCACGGTTTGGGTCATAGGATTACGTCTAAAATGATATTTTTGAATAATAAATTAGAAGAGATTTGTGCTGAGGAAAATGTACCCTTCGTAAAGCTGTCGTCAGAACTCAGTGATCCTAGCCTTTTTATAAAAGAGGGGTGCATTTTAATGAAATAGGTAATGCTAGGCTAGGTAGGTTAATTGACGAAAACGTACGAAAGCTGTATAGGTCGAAGCCTTCTTTAAACGTTGTGGGTCCGGGGAACGCGGGCCCGAAGTGAAAAATAATTTAAAACGCCGGCCCGTCGTAAAAAATAACTTAGTCTTTTATTGTAACGCGCGTAGTATTAGAAATAAATTAAACGAATTTAAGGCGATAATTTATTCCGGCAACTACGATATAGTTGCTATCACTGAAACGTGGTTAAATACCGTGAGTCGGGTCTTGTTGGGGGAATTTGATATACCGGGTTTTAAACTCTTTACTAATGATAGGTTACATAGGATTGGTGGCGGCGTTTTGCTCTACATTCGTAATTCCCTCAGGGCTATCAAAGTTAAGATAGATTTTCCGGCAGGAATTAATGCGATATGCGTTGAAGTTAGGGCGCGTAGTATTAGTTTTAATTTTTTTGTTGTTTAGAGATCTCCCGTTCAACCCCTCGATACCGATACTACATTTTACTCACTTCTTGGTAACTTTATTGACAATCGGAATAGTATAATTGTCGGAGACTTTAACTGCCCTAATGTTAATTACGAGACTTTTACTGGTAATGAGGAGGGTTTGAGACTGGTTGAGTTCATGGAAGATAATTTTTTACGACAGATGGTTACCGAACCAACCGCAGTGACAATATTTTAGACGTGGTGATAACGAACGGCGAAAATATAGTCGAAGGTTTAGAAGTAGGCGAGAGTTTAGGATGTAGTGATCATCATATTCTTAGGTTTAAGCTATTGATAGAAAACACTAAGGATAGTAACGTAATAGAAGTCCCTGATTTTCGTAGGGCCAATTTTGACAGTTTTGCGGATAGGATGAGAGCAGTGGACTGGGATAACTTATTTATGGGTAATGACACAAATTTGCATCGAAAGGGAGTTTATTCCTCGTTGGCCCAAGCGCGCTAGAAATCATGGTAGGCCCAAGTGGTGGACTAGGGAAATAGGCGAGTTCATAAACGAGCGTAAAAGAGCGTATAGACTTAATAAGCGCAATGGCACGGCAGCTAACTTTAATAGATATATCGAGCTTAGACGTCAGGTTAAAAGATCAGTTAGGAATGCTAAGCGTAATTTAGAGATACTTATAGCTGCGGATAGTAAACATAATCCAAAAAAATTTTTGAATACGTCAATAATCGTAAGCCGATAAAAGATAACAAAGGCCCTCTAGTGGACGTTAACGGCGCTTTGGCTTCTGACGCTCAGGCGATGGTAGGTATTTTCAATAACTTTTTTGCGACAGTTTTTACCGTAGAAGACGTAAATAATGTCCCCGACGTGGACGATATCGTTCCATTTAGTAGCGAGACTATTTTGGATGAAATAACTGTTTACGAGGGTGAGATTGCGCATTATATCGATAAACTAAAAGTTAGCAAGGCTCCAGGCCCTGACGCGTTTTATCCCAGACATTTGAAAGATTTGAAAGACGTTATCGTAGGCCCAGGGCCGGCGCCAGGGTATTCAGCGCCCTAGGCGAGCCCTTCAATGTGCGCCCCAGCCCAATAAGTTTTGATAAGGTAATGTAGGAACTCTGCAACTCGAAAAACCGTTGATAACATGTACATTTTCATCTTGTGGCTTCATATTTTCATTCATGCAAATAATTCCATATAATTATTATCACAGAAAGTCAGTGAATAAAATGTCAATAAAACACAAATTTCTGTTAATAATATAATATGTATAATAATAATATCTTCTACAATTTACCTCTTTCGAGGCATGAGAGAACTGTATTACCATACATCTGTAGTTACATAATTTTATGAAACACAGATGGAATTACACTGAAGTTTTCAGACTGTTTTGTCATTTTTAAGGATATACTTGTCTGCTGTGTATTGCACTTAACCAACATAAGATGTTATTTAGGTTTATCTAAATTATGTACACTATAATTATAAATTTACAACGAAATAATAAGAATGATTTACAATGCTCTCATTTGCTATTTACTATAAGAAAAAAGATTAGTATATTTAATTCTGTCAAACACGGAACTTGATGGAAGGATTTTCAAAAGCACTTAGTAGTATTAAAAAACTTTTAAGATTGTATAGATGGGTTGGCCTCTGAACGTTTCCACCAGGTGGTCAATAATTAGCGGTAACCTATCAACCACGTCTGACCCCAGATGAGCTCGGCTTATGACCTGTGGGAATACCAGGGCCCTAGCCGGCCGATGTGAGGTCCACACCTGCCATGGATTAACAAGCCTTATGACCTGGGGATTGCCTTGGTCAGTACCAGTCTTACTGAGCTCTGCAGTTATGACTGCTTGCTGAATACAGGAATAGTGGCTTATAATATATAGCGTACAATATTGTATCGATAGTCCAGCTGGTGATGATTCAATTTTCTGCTACTGCTACAACATTGTGCAAACAGCTACAGCAGTTCTTCGTTAACAGATATGGATACTGAGGTTAAAAAATATTTGTTACATATTTTTTTCTTTTTCTTTCTTTTCTTTTTTTTAGGTTCTTTGAAAATAATATATAAACATAAATTGTATCCCATTATTTTTTTACTGCTCATATATAACAATAATAAAATTATTTAACGCTGTAATAATAATGGGTTAAAGAAGCTAGCTACATGACTACATTATGTTTGTGTTTTTCACAAAATAAAGCTTAAAATTATATTATAATTATATCATGACCCATGAAGTTCAGTTCCATCAAAATTTTGCTTTTCAGGATTTTGTTCTGGCAAATGTGCGAACAAGTTGTTTCAAGTCCAGTTTCTCAGCCATTTCATGTTCTATTGACAGAGTAGAAAGCCCAACAAGTCTTTCTTGCCTCATGGTCGAGCGTAAATACGTTTTTATCAATTTTAGTTTGGAAAAACTTCGCTCACCACTGGCCACAGATGCATGGAGTGTTAAGAGAATACGTAAAGCAATAAATACATTTGGAACACTATCTGTCAGCTTATTTTTTGCATATAAATTTCAGAATGTCTTGTGGGGATGCACTCTTCTCCACCCTTCTTGCAATGACTTGTAATTCACTACACATATCTGCAGCATCAATATCTTTATTATCACCATGTTGTAAAGCTTTTTCTAGTATTAAACAATGATCTATTATTTCCTTCGTTGTCATTGTCATTTATTACTAAGTTTTTGTGTTTTTAGTTGGACTAAGTAATTTTGTCTAAGTTGTTCAGAATTTGTGTGGCGCCCTAGGCGATCGCCTAGTTTGCCTAGTGGGTAGCGTCGGCCGTGCGTAGGCCCATTAACGATGATTTTTAATCAGTTACTCGAAACGGGGATTATTCCTGAAGACTTCAAATTAGCCAACGTTACGCCCATTTTTAAAAAAGGCGACCACACAGAAGCTAGCAATTATAGGCCCATTAGCTTAACGTCAATTGTCGGTAAACTTTTGGAATCCGTGTTTAGGGATCGTATCATCGATCACTTAGAAAGTCGCGATTTGATTAATAGTAGTCAGCGTGGGTTTCGACGCCATAGATCTTGTTTAACTAATTTGTTAGAATTTTATAACGAAACAGTGCGCGAATACGATAGGCATAGAGCGGCCAACGTTATTTATTTAGATTTTAAAAAGGCGTTCGATACAGTTCCGCATAGAAGATTAATTGCGAGGTTAAAGCGCACGGTATACGCGGTCAGGTAGCTAACTGGTTAGAGGAATGGCTTCGTGCTAGGAGACAGAGGGTCGTCGTTAATGGTAGTGAATCGGGGTGGTTGGATGTAGGTAGCGGTGTCCCACAGGGTTCAGTGTTAGGCTCACTGCTATTCGTAATTTACATTAACGACAAGATGTAGGATTGTCTAGTAACGTGTCAAAATTCGCGGACGATACTAAAATAGGCGGTAAGGTTGTTAACGAGGACGATAGAAATAGGCTCCAAGACGATGTAAATAGGATTATGGAGTGGACGGATAAGTGGCAGGTGCAATTTAACGTAGACAAATGTAAAGTTTTGCATATAGGTTCTCGTAACAATAATTACACTTACACGATGAATAATAGAGAGTTAGCGAGCGTTGACGAGGAAGTAGATTTAGGCGTACGCGTATCTAAGGATTTAAAAGTTAGGAACCAATGCCTGGAGTCTTGCGCAAAAGCTAATAGGATGTTAGGCTTCATAGCGCGTAATTTCGAATTTAAATCGAAGAATATTATATTGCCCATTTGCAAATCCCTTATTGAAGTTTTCAAAATCGTTAATAACATCGATAACGTAAATTTTGGCAAACTGTTCACTTTCGATAATAGCAATACTCGTAATAACGGATTTAAGTTGCGTGGCAGACGTTTCATTACTAATATCGCTAAAAACTTCTTTACGTTTAAAGTAATTGATAAATGGAATAATCTTCCCGCGCCCGTCGTGAACTCTACCAGCGTTAATATGTTTAAGAACCGTTTAGATAGGCATTTTAAAAATATTAACATTGTTTAAAATAAAAAACAATTAGCAACAGGAGCTCTGGGGGTGGTGATCAGGGATGAGTCTGTTGACGATAATGCCAGCTTGTGACATGCCAGCGTGTGATGCCAGCAATAAAATTATTAAAAAAGAAAAAAAATATTAGACTAACAGGAAAGTAGATGTAGTTCGTAGCGTAAACTAACCTACTTTTTATTTTACTTTACCTACTTTTTTTTCTTCTTATCCTCTCCTTACTTGCATGTCTGTAACTCTCTTTACTTGCATGTCTGTAGTTTGCATGGTATGAGAGTGAGTTAAGATTGTTTGCATGGTTTGTAAGCGTTCTTATTTTACTTCTTTTCATCTTTCACCCCTTTCCTGTTCTCTTCGACTATTTTTCCGACTTGTCGGCAGTGGCCGGCGGATGATGATGGGGAGTCTTTCTTTCTCTTTTTCTGAATGAATTTTAACCCAAGAATGATAGGTTTTGCTACTTACTTAACCCCTTATTCTCCTCTTTTAACCCCCTCCTTTTTCCTTTCTCTCGGGCTAACCTTAGAATGGATCTTAGGGTCTTTGTTAGCCTTAGCTTCTGTAGATCTGTAGATTTCACAATTATCCCATAAATTGTTTTCTAAAATTAAAGCTTTTAAGTTTTCTACAATTTTCCTGTATAGGGAGAACTGAGAAATTTTAAAAAAGTTTGGGTAAAAACGAATCTATTGTCATAATTAAACCAGATAAGGGTAGTCGGGTTGTGGTTATGAATAAAACGGATTATATTAAAAAAATGCTTGATATTCTTTCTGATTCATTAAAATTTGCTGAGGTAGACGAACAGGCTCCCAAAATTATTCAGCGATTGGAAGACAAGGTTAACCGTGTTTTGCTTAAGCTTAAACAGGAATGTGCTATCAACTCCTCCACTTATGATGAAATGTACATATCAGGCTCTTATTTGGGCCTTATGTATGGTCTACCTAAGGTTCATAAAGTGGGTGTTCCATTGCGCCCAATTTTAGCATATTTCAGGAAAGAAAATACCCTGATGGCTCAGTATACCAATCAAGAGAAGGTGGAACTGGTATTGCTGCATGTTTCCGGAAAAAGCCAGAGGAGGCATGTCAGTTATTTCACGAACATGCCGCCTCCCTCTGGCTTTTTCCGGAAACATGTAGCAATACCAGTTCCACATTCTCTTAATTGGTATACTGAGCCATCAGGGTATTTTCTTTCCTGAAATATGTAAAACTGACATTAGAAATGTGTTTGTTTCACTTTAAAACTATAATGTCTAGTTTACCTATGATTCCAGACTTCTGGGACACCCTGTACATTGACCCTTTAACGCCGGAAGTTTCTGTAGGGTTAAGTTATAAATGCGTGTAGTTGAAACGTTACCAATTTGTAACGGTTGTCCTTTTAGGGTTAAACAGCAGAGGCTACATATATTTATAGTTGCTAACTATTTCTTCACATACATAATAATAACTCTTCGTATAACGATTTAAAATCAAAGTGAGTGCAGTTGGTAACCATGAAATTTAAAATTTTTTAGAAGTCGAATGAAAATCTTATCTTAATCACCATTTAATTACCTTTAATATTTAAATTATAGTTATTCATTTTAGCAAATTAAATTTTAAAAACAGTAATTGTATATCTTCAAATTTTCCATTAAGTCATATACGGGCAAACGAAAATGTGAATGAAGCTCATTTTACTCCAGAAAAAAAAAGGATTTTGTTTGAATATTGATTTTGTGAAGTGTTTCTTAAAAATTAGTCTCAGACTCTAAAATTTTTCACTTTAGAGTTTCATAAAGTCAACTCAGTTTTTCCTTGGTTTTTAAACAAGAGCTATGGTAGCTTCTGGGATATTGTGATCTACTGTATAATTAACGCTTGTATTGTAAAAAAATAAATTAAGAAACGCAAACGTTGTATGTCTTCTCGACAAACTAATAGTATGTAAGTTAGCTTTATAGCCAAGTCAAATATTGTGAAGTTTAGCATAGACCAATAGCCTAACCCAATCCTATTAAGGATTAATTTAATGGTTCTTCAGTTAACTGTGTATTAGTACTCTCATTGAATTAAAGTTCTTCGCATGATGGTGCACCGGCACATTATGCTCTTGCAGTTTGAGACTATCTCAATAACACGTTCAGTAGACGATGGATTGGACAAGGATCTGATATTAGGGTGTCAATTTCAGTAAAGTCAACAATTCAAAAACTACTAATTCTCAAATGATGTCATATTATCTAGCAAACTTAGAAATATCTTTAGTGTTGTTTAAAAAAGCCATTTACCTACTTATATTTTACCATAAAGGTTTGAAATATAACCTAAATATTGACTGTAGCATCGTATATCAATGTGCCATTGATATGTGTGGTCAACTTTGGTTATTTTTGGTGTGCAGTATGGTTTCTAAGTTTCACATAGTCACAAATGCTGGAGTTTCGATTGTGAATGCGTGTGTTTTCCCTCCTTTTTGACAATTTTGATTACTTCGTAATGTAAATATTGTGTAATTCAAATTATTCGAAATGTTATGTGTGACCCAAACTTTCTGTATATTTTGATATGATAGATATATAAAATTGTCATTACTTTGAATAATTAAGTCTTGTACCTAAACAACAACCTTTTATCTGAGCTTGTAGGAAGATATTACGAATTTCAATTAACTTAATTTTATGTAATCATAATCAGTAGGCCTATCCAAATTTTAATGACATTTCTTTTGTTCACAGGTCCAAAGGATGAGTCAGAAAGAAATCAGAACCCGAAGCAAATCAAGTTGTCACCTAAGTCATTTGGTGGGGACTGGGAGGGAACTTCCCCCTGCTGAGCTGCCCACAGCCAGAGATCTGCTGAGGTATGGTTTGTTGAGGAGAGAGATGAGTGGGGAAGACAGAAGGAATTACCCAGTTAATGACCTGATTAACAACGGCATTGTTCTAGGGTTACTGGCTCAGTGGAGAAAGGCCAACGCTCTATTCACAGGACCTGTAATCAACACTGAGGTCAGGATCAGGGCTAAAGTGAAGGCACTGTGGGATGAGGCAGTGAAGGTGTCCATTGGCAATGTGAAGCTAGAGGTCAAAGATAGGTTCATGATGAAACTGGACTAATTGGTGGACATCCTGACCTGTCACTGTGTGATCAGGAGCTGCAGTGAGCTTGGGTGCAATCCTGTCTGCAACAGTGAGGTTCACATTGACTGCAGCTGCAGGAGCGAGCAGAAGATACCAGTGCAGGAGCTTGCCTTCATTAAAGGTCAGAGAGAAAAGGTGGGAAGTGTGGGGCACACCAGATGGGTCTAGCTGATCATCCTGAGACCAGGAGACAGGAAGCAGTGCTGAAGAGACAGGAGCAGAGAAGGAAGGCCCAGGAGAAGAGGAGGAGGAAGGCAGAGGAGTCAGCCAAGAAAGAAGAGGAGTTGAGGGAGGAGTCACTGCTGGAGATGGAGTTGGAGGAGACTCGAGATATACTGGAGGAGGCAGGGAGGAGAGAGGAGGACGAAGACTTCATACCAGAGGCTGCGACAACTTCTTCCTTGCCTGTGGCTAAGAAGAAATACAACACTGAAGATATCACCAACATAGTTCTGGCTAGCTTGAGCCATCACACTGGGCTGAGAGAGACTGTAGAGATTGCCAGTGCTGCCTGGCTTGATGCTGGTCTTATCACAGAGTTTGACACAGCACTGGTGATTGACCACAACAAGGTGAGGAGGGCTCAGGAGAGACTGACTAAGGAGCTGGTCAAGAAGTTTGATGAAGAGATTAGGGAAAATAGCATCACCTGTATCTTCTTTGATGGGAAAAGAGATGACACCAAAGTGATGATGGAAGCTGAGGGCAGTGACAGGCAGTTTCCCGGCCTCATTAAGGAAGAACACTACACAGTGTGCAATGAACCAGATGAGAAATATTTGTCATTTTGTACCAGAGGAAGCTGCAGAGGAGAGAAGTCATGCTGAGGTCATTGCTGATCATCTGGTGAACTGGCTAAGAGAGAGAGGACCAGACCAGACCCTTTTGGCCATAGGAGGTGACAGTACTAATGTGAATACTAGCTGGGAGGGAGGAGTAATGCATTATGTGGAGGCCAAGCTTAGCAGGAAGTTAGTGTGGATTGTCTGTGACTTGCACACTGTGGAGCTGAGTCTCAGACACCTGGTGACTGCACTGGATGGCAAGACATTGAGCAAGAACAAGTGATCTGGGCCCCTAGGGAAGATGTTAGACACTGCCACTGAGCTGGAGATCAACCCAAACTTCACGACGATCACTGTTGGTCTTCCTCTATCCCATCTCAGTCAGGAGGTAGTCAAGGACCTCAGCACAGACCAATCAATCATCACTGCCATCAGATCGGGAGAGGTACCTCAGAGTCTAGCTCTCCTGGAGATTGGGCCAGTCTGTCACAGTAGGTGGGTTACAACGGCTCTAAGGTTTTGCAGATTGTAGATTTCCAAACATGCGCTGAAGGGTAGGAACCTGAAGAATCTGAGGATAATTGTGGAATTCATAGTGGGAGTCTACATGCCAAAGTGGTTCAACATCAAGTTAAATCACAGCTGGGTGGAGGGTCCCAGGCATGTACTGTACCAGCTGGAGCTGCTCAGAAGTCAGAAGAAGGAGGTGATAGGAATAGTGATGCCTATAGTGAAGAGATCAACCGTATGCACACTCTGAGGCTGTGCTCCAGGCCATGCTGTGCAGTGAGGTGGAGGAGGAGAGGAGGGAGGCAGTGAAGAGGATAATGGAAATCAGAGGTGAAGGAGATGAGGACACACAGGTAAGAGACTGCAGTGTCAGACCCAGGAAGACTCCTGACATTAACCAACCCAGATGCCACCAAACTCTCGGAGATTATTGACTGGAACTCTGGCGTGACTGAGCCTCCTCTGACCTGCTCCCTCACCACTGCTGCAATCAAGGAATTTCTGGATAGACCATTGGAAGTCCCTGCATGGCCCTCACACACACAGTCAGTAGAGAGGAGTGTAAGGATGACAACTGAAGCAGCACAACATGTTTACTCACATGAGAGGAGGGAGGCGTACATCAGTGGCCAGGTGGCCAGTAGGGAGCTCATTCCAGGAACAAGAGCAAGACAGACATGGCATCCTTGGCAAAGTTCAAGAAACCTATCTATATTTCTAAGTTTTAATATTGAAATACAATCAAAATATCTTTCATTGTATGTAATGTATGTAAAATGTAGTTATATACAATAAAAAAATACTTGCAAAAATTGCTGATTTTTTGTAAACTTCAACTTCAAATATAAGTAGCTAGGAGTGGTCAGATTTGGATTTTAAAGCCATACTTCGATTTAGCAAATAAAAATGCATCATTTGGTCACTAGTAGTCTTTGAAAATCTAAAGATTTCACGTTGTTCCCTAAAAGTGACACACCCTAATCTGATATGGCATGGCCACCTCGAAGCCCAGACTTGAAACATGCGATAATTCACTCAAGGTTATTGTGAAGATTTTACAACTGCGAGTAACGAATGTTTAGAACCTAAAAACAGCCATCAGAGACTGCTTTTACGATATTCAGTTTTCAACGTGGAAAAAAATGTCTAAAAGAACATGGACACGGACCAAACAATATGCGGAGAACGGAGGGCAACATACAGATATGCTGTAATTTCACTGCAAAGACTCTGTTCTGTCCAAATTTTTTTTTTTTTAGTAATTATATAAAATTACTGATGTTTTCTTCATATTTATAATTTCTTAAATATTTGTTTTATATACCAATTATTGACGGGAGCACTTTATTCTAGGTACTGCTATTGAAGTATTTTTGCTTTTTTTTTTTGTAATAATTATAATTTAAATCAAAGTTATGCACTAAGAAATGGGTAAAAAATTTAATTAACAATTATTGTGGATCCAACTTTTAACAATTTAAAACAGTATTTATCCGATTTCTTCTCAGTGTTAAATTTTCATTGTGTTTAGAAAGATAATAACTTCTCTTTCGCAGAACTGGTTATTCGATTAATTAGGTACCTTTAACATTTTGGTGTTAACTTAAGCTAAACCTCCACTTAGCCAATTACCCACACTTCTTTGCTGATTTTATTGGTATTTTTGGACCCCATTAAACACAGCAATATTATATATATATATATATATAATATATATATATATATATATATATATATATATATATATATATACTGAACACATTATTTTTATAATAATAATTATCAATATTCGTGAAAATGTTTGGTAAATTCCTAGTATGGAGGTGGCCTTCAAATTATTAAGAGAACATGCATAAAAGTTACTCCATTGGATTGGAAACAATTTATTTATGAACGTTGTGAGGTGGAAAAAGAACCTAACCTCGCCTAATCTAACCTAACTCGGGCATCAGTCGACCCAAACCGGGCATTATTCGATCAAAATTAATTTATGCGCTATACAAAATTCCAATAAACTCTTAAAATTAATATAAAATTGTAAAGTAAGTTTAATTATAACAAAATTACAACCTTGGCATGAATTAATGTTGTCAAATTCCATATTTTAAACTTTTTAAAACACAAAGACACGCATACCTTTCGCTTACAATGTAAAAAATGTGACTAATTTTAGCACGAAGAATGAAATGTTACATTAATGATAAGTTGGAAACGGAAACCTAAAAGCTTGGATTTGCTCTTGATACAGACGATGGGTGTCAAAAATACAGGGTGTACATAAAGTCAGGATCTATTTTTGTGAAGCACTTGGAAATTATATGGAATTCAATCATAAAATGATAAAGTGGTAACAGTTATTAAATAATTAAGAGTAGGATTCGACGTGACGCCCATCAGTATCCCTGCACAGTTCAAATCGTTCCGCAGCATTTCTAAACACATTCTGGAGCATTTGCGGGGTTATGTTATCTGCAGCAGTTCGTATACGTGTACGTAAGTTTTCAAGACTCGTAATCTTCGTCTGATAGACGTGCGATTTGATAAAGCCCCATGCAAAGAAATCTAAAGGGGTTAAATCTGGTGATCTCACTGGCCAAGGTCTGTTGCTTCCGCGTCCGATCCAGCGATTTGGAAAACGTCCATTTAGATAATCCTGAACAATTTTGGCATAGTGACAAGGAGCACCATCATGTTGATAGACGACGGTACTAACAAGCCTATCTCCGTCGTCTATCAACATGATGGTGCTCCTTGTCACTATGCCAAAATTGTTCAGGATTATCTAAATGGACGTTTTCCAAATCGCTGGATCAGACGCGGAAGCAACAGACCTTGGCCAGCGAGATCACCAGATTTAACCCCTTTAGATTTCTTTGCATGGGGCTTTATCAAATCGCACGTCTATCAGACGAAGATTACGAGTCTTGAAAACTTACGTACACGTATACGAACTGCTGCAGATAACATAACCCCGCAAATGCTCCAGAATGTGTTTAGAAATGCTGCGGAACGATTTGAGCTGTGCAGGGATACTGATGGGCGTCACGTCGAATCCTACTCTTAATTATTTAATAAATGTTACCACTTTATCATTTTATGATTGAATTCTATATAATTTCCAAGTGCTTCAAAAGAATAGATCCTGACTTTATGTACACCCTGTATATCATCAAATATATACTTTTATTTGTAAAATACACAAAATCCTAAAATTTCTACCCCTCACTCTTCATAAATAAACTATTGCCTATCCAATTATATAATATTTATATATATGCCTTGCGTAGTAAGAGGACGCCTCCAAACTTGGAACAAACCAAAAGTTTAATTTAAATGTTAATAAATGTTTACCTATAGAGAATTTAATCTAATGAAATTTTCCTTCTGACAGTGCGGCTCAAACGTAATGGATGGACACAATGCTTGTACGACTTTATTTGCAATTCTGTCAAAGTAACATTTAGGGAATTTGGTTCATCCAGTAGTATAGCCGCGTTTGGTTAGAGGAATTTGGGGTGCTTTGAATTCTGCCCCTGGAGGGGCCCCCTGAAGGCCTTCGCCTCCGTTATGAGGGACCCCCCTTCTATAAGTTCCTCACCCCAATTCTGGGGGTCTCACCGTCCTTAATGTAGGGCACTTGCCCCTTGAGGGCCCCCGTTCCTCCTTGTAAAAAAAAAAATCATCCTCGCCTTCCTTCACGAGAAAAAATTCTCCTGTGGGGTTCTTTCATGAGACAAACAAAAACCAACATGCAAAAACAGACAAACAAAAGCACGCAAATAAACGTTGGAAGCGTTCGTGCAGAAGATTCATTTCTGGTGCACCAGCCTTCTGCTGATATATATATATATATACTGTTAAATGTAACCAACATACATATTTTGTATATAAGAGCTGTAGTGTAAAGCAAAGAGCAAAGTTTCTTTAACGCCATCCGTGATCTCATCGTTTCGGCTTAATATATTAATAACGATACCACACAAAATAAAATTAGAATAAATAGAGTCAACTCATAAACAAATTTTGCCTTGTTCTAATATTTGTATTACGAAATAGATCCAGAAACTATTAACTAAATTAATTTTAATTTCATTTATCTAATTTAAGGGGAGGCTAATATATTTCAGTCCATTCGTATAGTAAAGTGGTAACAATTATTATGAACAGCAAATATTATCATAGCTAATTATTTATACCACACACATATATATATATATATATATATATATATATATATATATATATATATACGTATATTGTATATATATATATATGTATTATATATATATATATATTATATATTATATATTATATATATATATTATAATATTATATATACATATATACTGTATTTATAAAACGCAATAAAAAGATAGCTAACTTGTCCTAAAATACTACTTTTTAATATAGCCGCCTAAAAGAAAACTGGCTGTTGAGTTATTTTAGGGTATTCCATTTTTAACCGAGATTCTCTCTGTACATTTATTTGAATTGTAGAGAAACCTTTATCAACAATCTTTCTAGTTCGTCATGACTAACAACTATTTACATTTCTTCAATTAATACTTCACTAATTTAGCGTCTGTTAGTAGCTTCCTATTTTTTTTCTAGTAATAATTCATTCTTTTCACTTTTCATTAACGTCAGTCAATCATACTATTTACAGATCCAATCCACATTCTTTACATTCTCAAGCATACAGTTATACATCTTTGCACGAATAAACTGTTATAGCTTTATCACTTTTATTTTCTCAAATCTCATACAAAACGCTGATAAAGAAACTTTTTCAAAATCAATATATGTATATAATCCACCATACGCTTTTTACACATGTATTTAAAACGTAAAACTTAATAAATAGTCATGCATATTTACACAAGTGAAGTCTAAAGACATTATAAGAGGAGAATGCAGGTATCATTCATCCCGAGGACAGGAAGTGTTTAAACCCCGTTTCTCCCAACACTATGCTCCTTACCTGATCTTTTTCCATCTCTCTTCTACCAATGAACAATTCAGTTTACTCTCAAACACACACGCTTCTCCATCTTTTCCTCACTACACATACACGCATCTTACACAGTAACCACCAGTGATGTAGGTCTCGAGATCGGACTCGGTCTCGAGACCGATCTCGAGACCCAATTTGCAGATCTCGATCTCGATCTCGGTCTCTGCTATTTAGATCTCTGTCTCGACAGACGCGGTCTCGGTTTTTCTCCCCGAGACCTTTCGAGACCTCTCGAGACCGTAATGAAAAATATATGTTATTGGCATACTCATGATGGTGGCTTGGTGGAACAGACACAATTCAGAATGTTTATGAAAGTTTGTAAAAGTAAGGGACTCTAGATATTCACTAATCAGTCACCCTGTTTTGAGTTGCCACGTTTGTCTTGCGGGGGGGTGTGGGTCTGGACTTTATTAGGTTAGCGCTACAAAAAAATTTGCCCCCCCCCCCGCCCCCGTCAGATTAATTTTATTGAAAATGGAAACACTAAATAGAGAATTATATACATTATATATATAAGTGGGTGGACATTGAAGTACTGATAAAGATATTAAAGTAGAACTTAAAGAGGAAATAAAAGGTACCGTATGTTATAATTTCATTATAAATTTTTAAAATTACCACAGAATTCATTATACCGGTATATTTTTTGTCATTAAAATTCATTATAGATCTCTTTGGGCTGAGTGAATGTTGAATTAATGTCATATATATATATATATATATATATATATGAAAATTATTTCACGAAAGTAACACGTGAAAAATATTTATGATGAATAAAACCACGAAGGAAAGGAAACAGAATGGTGCTCAAGCGCTTTCGTCTAATGACATCCTCAGGAACACTGTTCCTGAGGATGTCATTAGATGAAAGCGCTTGAGCACCATTCTGTGTTTCCTTTCCTTGGTGGTTTTATTCATCATATATATATATATATATATATATATATATATATATTATTTATACCTTATGCTAATTGCCATGCCTCTGTTTATAGTACCGATATGTCAATTTATTTTTCATAGAAATGGTGTAGGAAAAATGCTATACAGGAAACTCAAGCACGGAGAGTGAGCAGATACAGAGAGACAGCATTCATTCTCACAGCAGCGATGACGAAATAAAACAGAGTCAAACCAAAGTTCCGAGACTAATGGCAAAATATCAAAGCTATCGGTCCAAGCAGAAGAACGTTGAAACTGGGAAGATTTTGAACCGCAGGGAACAGTTGCGGCGGTACCTCTTAGAGATCGATGAATCTCATATTTTAAACAACTGCTCTCCACTCCAATAAAGTTTTGGCACCAGAAAAGGGATAAATTCCCATCACTGGCCAATATTGCCACGACTATTTTAACAGTGCCTGCCTCTAGTGCTCCAATTGAGCGTTTATTTAGCCATGGAAGCATAATAATGAGGCCCCACAAAAGTCGAACTTCAGCAGATCTTCTGAGCATGTGATGTTCCTTAAGTGTAATGAGCACCTATCATACTTTAAATAAATGCACAAGTCAAACTGGGTAGTGGGTACGGTCATTACACCTTCTGTAACAGATATAAAAAGTAAATAAATAAAAAGTACGTGTATGTATATATATATTCATTTGTTAATTTATAGGCTACACTTTTTGCATTCAACACACTACATCTGAGAAAGTAATTATTAGTTTATTAATATACTTAACATAGTCTAATTTCCATAGTAGTGTAAAACAAATTGAAAGGGCATGATCTTGGTCTCGATCTCGATCTCGGTCTCGAATTTTAAGGGTCTCGATCTCGATCTCGGTCTCGAATTTTAAGGGTCTCGATCTCGGAAGGTAGATCTCGATCTCGAACCTTTGATCTCGGTCTCGATCTTGGTCTCACAGGATCAGGTCTCGGTCTCGGTCTCAGTCTCGGACTTGGTGGTCTCGACTACATCACTGGTAACCACCCTTTCAATAAGGGTATAGTTTTCAGCAGACTCGGAGTTTCGAACTTGCCCCCTCCTTCCTGCATCATATACTGTATATATAGGCTGACCATACGTACCGTTTTGAACGGGACAGTACCGTTTTTTTTATATTTCCTGGCCGTCCCGTCGTTTTAATAAAAATGTCAATTTTGTCCCGGTTTATGTAGTTACTTTTTCATGAATACAGAATATTACATAAACCCCGTCCCTTTTTTGCCATCCCAATGTCCCGTTTTTGTCTCAAGGAAATATGGTCAGCCTATGTATATATATATCGAGGCATTGTGGTTAACAAGCATATGCAGGCAGGAACATTTTAACAAAATTAAAATTAGTCATTTGTTCCTGAATATTATTCTTTATAACTCTTCCTACCAACACTGTTAAGCTAATCTTGTTGCACTTTCCCGCATCCTTTCTGTAAATGGGCACAACATTTGCTCAGCTACCTCTGCTTAATTATTCATTTCAAGTAATAAATTACATCTTTCTTTCATGAAACCATCCAGCTAAATAAATAAGCTAATTTCCAATGTTCACCACAACAGTTGACAGGACACTTCAAAAGCCATCCTTGTGATAAAATTGTTTACCAAAAAGTATTTGTATATTTCTACCAAAGTGGAGGACTTTGTAACTAAGTTGACTAGGGCATGCTTTGGGCTAGTTTCACGTTTATTCATTTTACTGCCTACAAGCAACGTGTTATTGAAGAGCAGAAACTGTAATACTTATTTTGTAAATAATTTTAGTTTAGAATACAATTGATTATATGTATTATATATCTAGTGAAGCAGCGGTAGGAGTTATGGCTTTCTGTGAAGATTTTTACTCCAGCCACAGGTTCGAACAAACAACTCATCTGTCCAGCTGTTGTTATTGAAAAACTAGTTCATTTCAAGTACCATATCAGTGTTAAGCCTACAATACAATAAAATGTTTCTACGCAGCATCATTTTCTTATTGTTGTTAAATCTTAGTACGGAAACCAAAAAGGAAAAAAAAGATTGAAAGAAATTCAAATGTTTAATTTGGGATGTATTGTTGAAGAAAAATACACACACACACACAGGATTTCTTTGCAGGTTATTCAGAGTGTAAGGCTGTAGGTTTGTATATAATGTTTTAATAACTGCATTCACGTGAGACTAGAAGTAGAATCATTAGGTTTAACTGGGTTTAGCTAGTATTTCGGTAGCTAGACTTATGACAGTTTATCCTATGCAAGCATATTTTAGATATTAGTAAACACATTTAACATGGAAAAAATGTAATGTGATTATGAATAAGAGTCTTTTTGCCTTACAATAATCTTCCGACCATTTTTAAAATTTTATACAGAGATTGCATATTTCAAACATTATTATTACAGGATTGTATACAAAGTTTTGTCCGATGAATAAACGCTGATATTCTTGTAATTATGAGGTCTATGGCTACTGAAATTCAGTTGATTTATTTAATATATAATTCTCGTGCTTCGAACACTATGCGTAGGCTATGCGTAGGCTAGGCGCTACATAGCGCCTAGCCTACCCAACCGTCAGCCATCATCATTTTCTCTTCATTCATTTCTCGCTGCAATTATCATTTATTGCTTATTTTTAAGCATTAAATTTGAACGAAGAGACGTACGTAAGCTGATTTATTTCTTCTGGAAACGTGGAATGTCACCTGCAATCATAGCAGCAGAGATAAATTCGACACTTGGTGCTGAAACAACAAATGAACGTACATGTCGTCGGTGGGTGGCTCAATTCAAGGAAAACAATTTCAATGTCGATGATAAACCACGTTGTGGTCGACCATCACTGGATTTGAACACAGGTATACAAAACTTTCTGGATACAGAGAAGTATGCTACGACTAGGAGTATTGCATTAGAACTGGGAGTTTGTCACAGAACAATTCAGCAGCATCTTATTCAGATTGGGAAACGTTATTTATCTAATCGATGGATTCCACATTATTTAACTGTTGAACAAAAGGCAAACCGTGAACGAATATGTTTAGAGTTGTTGGAGAAATATGCTGCAAATGATTTTTGGGACAATTAATTACAATGGACGAAGTTTGGATCTATTGGGACAATGATGGCAGCTATCACCATATGAGTTGGAGAGGAGATGGTGATATCCCAAATGTGGAAGTTCAACGGACGTTGACCATTCGTAAACATCTGCTCTCGGTATACTGGGACTGCAAGGGTGTTCTCCTTTTGGAGGTATTGCCACGTGGACAAACAATAAATGCTGATATTTACTGTCAGCATTTAGATCGCTTGAAGGTAGCAATTCAGCAAAAACGTCGGCGACTAGTTAATGGGGGATACCACCATCTTCACTACCGCCATGATAACGCGAAGCCTCATACAGCTGCTAAAACTGTTCAGAAACTGCGCGATCTCGGTTTTACAGTATTGCCACATCCCCCATATTGACCAGACCTCGCACCGTCTGATTTTTACCTTTTCTCCCCACTTAAATCTTCAATTCGTGGTAGGAAGTTCTCATCTGCGGAAGAAATTCACGCTGTTCTAGATGCCTGGATTACCGCTAAACCACGGACATTCTTTGCACATGGCACCAGGAAATTGCCAGGAAGATGGCAAAAATGTATTGCAAATAAAGTCGATTACTTTGAACATCTTTCTACCACTGAAGATTAATTATGTTTGGTTTTATTGAATAAATTTTATTTATCGGACAAAACTTTGTATACAATCCGTATTATTATCAATATTTTTATTATTATCATTAAGATCATAAAACTAAAACATAATTTTTTCCCTAAATTAATGTATTGAATCTCTATTTAAGATCTCTGTGGGGAAAAACCAAAGCACACTTGAGGTGTTTCACGTGTAATTTTGATAAATAATGAAGAGAATCTATCTTCAACCGTTAAGTATAATGTTAATTGGATATTATTACTCAGCGAAGAGAACTTGTGATTTGCGTTTGTCACAGATTCACGACCAAAATGTTCAAAATCTTAAGAATTGTAATCTTTCGGAACTAATGTGAAACCTTATGCTATTTTAGAGCTAATGAGACATTATTAATTTATAAATAAATAATGTATTACAGGAGATAAATTATTATCTATGTTTGTGATGTATTACATAAAACTATAATAACGGGAATAATGATAATGGACTTAATAATTTGTTGCCACTAAACAAATATAGGGTGTCCATAAATGATTACCCTGATTAAAGCATGCTATAACTTTTAAATAAACACTCGTATTCAAACACAGTTTTAATCATAAGTAGAAAAACATACAAAGTTTTGATATATAGTTAATAAACTTAATAAGCTTCCACATGTGCACCCCTAGTGGCACGTAAAATGTCTAAACGGTATTCACACTCACGCCACACATTTTCCAACATTTGTGGGTTAACTGTTGCAATTGCATTCAAAATGCGTTCTCGCAATGTCTTGATATCTGGAACGACTGTTGCATAAACCAAATCTTTAGCATGACCCCCAGAGAAAGAAATCCAGCGGGGAAATGTCTGGTGATCTTGGGGGCCATGGGATTGGCCCGTCCCTGCCAATCCATCGATTTGGAAATGTTGCGTCGAGAGTTTCACGAACAACATGCGCCCAATGAGGGGGTACCCCTTCTTGTTGGAAGGTGAGAGTTGGCTGCCTGTCCTGCAGCTGGGGGATGGCGTAATTGGTGAGCATATCCAGGTACACAGTTGCGGAAACAGTGTTCTCAGCGAAGAAGAAAGGACCAATTATCTGGTCATGCATTAGTCCACACCAGACATTGATCTTCGGACTGCCCCGAATATGCTCCCTTACGGCACGTGGGTTTTCCGATCCCCAAATACGCACATTGTGTCTGTTGACTCTGCCACTAAGATGAAACGTTGCCTCGTCTGAAAAGCAGACACGTAACAAGAAGTCATTATCCTCGTCAATGCTGTTCAAAATGTCAATAGCGAATTGTTCACGTTTTGGACGGTCATCAGGCTTCAGTTCTTCAACAATTTGTTCCTTGTAGGCGTGTAACTTCAAACGTTTGTGTAACACCTTGTGTACCGTAGACTTCGGTATCTTTAGTTGGCATGAAGCTTGTCTCACCGATTTTCTTGGTGACCGTGTGAAAGCAGTTTGAATGTTTTCCACCGTCCCATCGGAAACTGATGGTCTACCACTGCTCTTTCCCTTTTCCACGTTTCCAGTTTCCAAGAATTTTTTCATCCACGACTTAATTAACTTCACATCAGGTGGATTCTTTCCATACATTGTTCTGAACCTTCGCTGAACACTGACAGGAGATTTTGTTTCTGCAAGCCACACAACACATTGTGCCTTCTCTGTCACAGACGCCATCTTAACTGAACAGCTACTACAGCATTCCTATCGGCGAATGCGGTAGATGAAACACACCAGAACAGAAACTCAATGCGTGTACGAGATCACCTGTAAAAAGAAAACGGATGTAAGATTCGTCATTAAAACATGAGAGCATACTGTTTTCAGGGTAAACATTTATGGACACCCTGTATTGTGATTATAATTATGACTATATATGATCTTTAACAATATCGTATCATCCCGTTTGCTAACCTATAGATTAGACACACTAAAATCTTGTTAACATAGTTTTTATATATGAGGATAATTCTTTTCTCTGCAAACCATCATCATATATCATCCTATTAATGCATTGGTACTTTATAATTTTTTTTTGGACGATTCTGATGAAATATACGACAGAGAAATGAGTTTCAATCTCTTAATTATGTTTACGATGTATTAATTCCAAATAGCTTTATTGAAATTCGCCTATCAGGATATATATATATATATATATGGAGCGTGGTTCACATTTCACATTAAACTGTAGGCCTAAAGTGGTACGACAAGCTTGACCATCAGCATGAACATTTCGGTTGGTAGCATAATACATAATTAAGATCACCAGCCAAAGCCTATATATATATATATATATATATATATATATATGATACACACAGACAGTGCATGGAACAAGGAACTCTTCTGGGATAATTAAATCCACTATAGTCCGAATAAGTAATGGTAAATGACAAATACCATAGTTTTTCTTTTCAAGATGCTAGCCCGACGTGGGCAACGGGTCACTCGCAAAGAGGTCCCATAAATATAGCTTCCCTCACCAGCTATCTGCAAAGCAGACAGGATCCAGCTTTGGGACATGAATCTAGGGTTTAAAGCACCTAGCCATGCTACATTTAGAACCTCAATATAAGCAAAAGACTCGCTGCCTTCACGTCAGATTGAATGCATCAAAGAAAAAGAAAAAGGGGTAACTATTATATTTTTAGCCAAAAACCAAAACTTAAACCTCAACTGGCAGAATTGAGCGTCCACTTTTCAAGGCACATAACATGTCCGTTTCAAGATGGGAATGAACTCAGAATGGTCCCCTGAGTTTTTTATGATACACACAGACAGTGCATGGAACAAGGAACTCTTCTGGGATAATTAAATCCACTATAGTCCGAATAAGTAATGGTAAATGACAAATACCATAGTTTTTCTTTTTCAAGATGCTAGCCCGACGTGGGCAACGGGTCACTCGCAAAGAGGTCCCATAAATATAGCTTCCCTCACCAGCTATCTGCAAAGCAGACAGGATCCAGCTTTGGGACATGGATCTAGGGTTTAAAGCACCTAGCCATGTTACATTTAGAACCTCAATATAAGCAAAACTTGTATTACACCTTTTCAAACAAGTTTCTGAAAATTTAACAATTCCTTAAAATAGTGTTGACTCGTCCTGTCACATCAGCTTAGCTTAAGAACTGACAAAACCCAGTGTATTAAAATACTATCTTCGTAAAGCAGTACTTCTGCACTCTTGTATAGGCGCTAAATTTAATTACACCAACTTTCTCAACATCATGTATCAGGGTTGTGCCAATTAACTTTCAAAATTAACTACTTAAGTTAATTTGAGGATGTTACCAGCTACGTTAAGTTAAGTTAGCATATATTTTGAAAATTAAGTAGTTAAGATAATTTGAAAAGTTAACTAGTTAAATTATTCAATTAGCTTTTGCTTTCTTGGAAGTAGTCCGTAAAACCACCGTTATACGTAGCCAGTCGTGATATTTTATATTTAACACACAGAATTGACGGAAGAATGCTTGTTCATAGATTGGAGTGATGTAAATCTAAGTTAAGAATGTTAGAGCGCACTGAAAGAGTAAAGGAACTGGTATTGAGAGAATCTTCTTTTCAATCCTACAGTGCATATTTGGCGAACTTGTGTTTGGGTGAATCCTAGGTGTGGATATCCCAACATTTGGCTGTTTCCTTTGTGTGTGTGTGTGTGTGTGTGTGTGTGTGTGTGTGTGTGTGTGCGCGCGCGCGCGCGTCCGTCCGTGCGTGTGCGCTCGCACAAAATACACATTCAATATATACATAAATATGTACATGTACAAATAATCGAGGAAAAAGTTAATGAGGTCATAAATTTAGAAAATAGTAAAGCTGTCAAGAGTTTGTTCGTCATATCCATAACCAGTAAAATCAAATTAGTGAAGCTTTTCTCAAAATCTAAATGGATAGTGAACTTAAAGTAAGTGTAGAGGTCTCAATGACTACAAATTTTGTATGAAATTACTTACATGATGTAATGTGATGGTAGAATGAATAGAGATAAGTACGCTTTGCTTTTATTTAAAATCTAAATTTCCTTGCCAAATTGCTTCTATAAAATACTTGGGTCTTGAATAATTGGTCTTCCGAAATCAGGATCTTACATAAGGAACCAATTGTTGTGAATGATGTCACATTTCCAAGAAAATTGCGGGTGAAATTAAAGTCAAACACGGCGACTTTCAGTTTTGATCTTTTTATTAAAAAGAGGAAATCTGTGAATTCAACTTTTGTATCATATTTCCATATCCACCATTTAAAAGAAATTTCCATGATCAAGGTTTGAGTTGTGTGCGTTGTATTAATACAATTCTAAAGTAATTAAGATATAATACTATATATATATATATATATATATATATATATATATTAGGGTGGTCCTTAAAATTCAAAGTTGGGAAGTTTCAGCTCCCACCTCCGGAAATCATTCGAATGTTTGAGAAAACTCTAGTTGAATTTTTATTAAATCGGACAACGTTTACCCCTCCCTCATCGACCTTGAACTTTTACCCCCGGAGTTGTTGCCCGGTTGCAGTTGTTGCCGTTGTTGCCCGGTTAGCGATCCTGGGTCTGTAGGGTTCGCTTCCGAGAGTCCGGAAACTGGCAGCGGTGGCGAGCGACGACTTGCAGGAGGAACTGGAGTTGCTCCTCGTCGTGGGTCAGCGTCCGGTTGTACTCTTGGACGAGGGCAACTTCTCGCTCGGCATGGTCGTTGATTACGGCGAGCCCTCCCTCACGTGCCGCCGCTGTCTTGAAGTCTTCCCGCTTCGGCCAGGTCTCCGGGTCGACCTCGAGGAAGCCGTCCTCCAGTCGAAGTTTCTCGAAGAAACCTCGTGTGTTGGACGACGCCAGGTCTTCCAACTGAAGCCCGGCGAGTACTTGGTTTGGCAGCGTGGGCCGCTTCGCCGGGGACTCCTCACCGACTCGGTCGTGGAGAGAGGCGATGATCTTCCTCTTCTGATCGACGGCGATCCCCGGATCGAACAGCGCCAGCGCCACCAGCTCCTCCGACAGGTACCAGAGGTGGTTCTGGAACTTGGTCAGCGCCGCCTTGGCCACCGCAGGGTTGATGTCAGAGTAGGCCAGCAGGTCCTTGAGGAGGGCGAAGTCATTTCGGGGGGCAGTTGCGGCGATCGGAGCCTCCGTCCACGCCTTGGCGTAGACCCGACAGACGAAGATGCAGATGCTCCGGAGGCCACTCTCCTCCCTCGCCGTGAGTTTGAACTGCTGTCGGAACATCCAGACCTTCAAGGCGTAGATTGCCTTCGCCATCCAGCGGGCGTGGTGAATCGGCCCGGGAGCTCGGAAACGCATTCCTCGCGGGGGGACGTGACCGACGAAGAGGAGGGTGAGCTCGAGCAGCTCACGGTAATCGTCGCGCAGGTCCTTGCGCTCGACTATCGCCTTCTCAAACCACTCCGTGTCGACAGTGGTGAGCAGAGGAGCGACATCGGGGTGCGCAGCGCCGGACTCGTACTGGCTTCTGTCCAGGAAATCCCAGCGCTCCTGAAAACGCTTGAAGAGGGTCACGTCAGGACCGGACGTGGGGCCCATCACAGCCGTGAACGCCGCACCGAGGAGGAGCTCCAGCACATGATGGCGGCACGCGAAGTAGAGCAAGTCTTTCGCGAGGTGTTGCTCGATGAGGACGCACGCTCCGTTGTTCCGGCCGGTGTTCGAGGCGGTGGTATCGAATGATAAGCCACTCACTTGCTCAGTGAGCTCCCACTCCTCCAACGCGTTGAGGACGGCCTTGGCCATCTCAGAGCCCGTTCCACTCGGCAGCTTCGGGACGCCCAGGAGCTGCACCGCGCCGTTACCTACCGGAGACCAAGATGGGAAGCCGATCGACTTGCTCCTTGCTCGTCAAGTCCTGCATGAGCTTGCCGTCCCAGTGAACGACAAGATTGCCGGCCCTCAGCTCTTCCTTGAGCGCCACGTTGAGCCTGGAGCGGTGCCTGCGCCGGTGTCGGCGGATGGAGCTGCGGTTGATATTGAGCTCTGCGACGTCGTGCCCAAGCGACCGGGCAACCTCTGTCAGGACGTAGACAGCTCTTCGGTCGGTCACCTTCGTGCGATCCAGCGACGACGCCACAGCCGCCGAAACGATGTTCGTCGTGCCCCGCCTGGAGCGCTTCGGAGCCCGAGGGCTCCCTTCTTCTCCATGGTCGTCGCTCTCCGCTGCGCTTGCGGCACCACTGGAAGAGGACGAAGACCACTCGAGCTCCACTCAGGCCGTAGATGTCGTCGCTTGTTCCTCGGCTCGCTGCCTCCGTCGGTCTTCTTCCCCTTGGCGTTGAGATGCGCGGGCATCGACAGCGGCTAGCGTCGAGTCGACGGACCCCAGCTTGCCGCGCCGACGGGGTTCGCGCTGAGCGAGGAGGAACGCCTTGTCCTCCTCGTTCTTGAGCAGCTCCATGGCGTTAGCGGCAGCGACGTCGAACAGGTTCATCATCCGCTCGCTGAACTCGTCCTCCCGCTTCGCTTGAGCGCCAGCTCGCCCCTTGTTCCTCTTCACATCGTTGAACTCCTTGTGGAGCTTCTCAATCTTGGTGACGATGTGGTCCTTCCGGCGGAGGGGGATTCCCGCCTTGGACCACACCTCGGTGACGAGCTCGACGACCTGGTTGGCGGCCTCTCGAAGTGACTTCTTCTGGACGTCGATCCTGTAGACCGTCAGGGCCAAGACCTCTTTTTGCGAAGGAAGTTGCGACCCGGCGATCGATTCCTGCGGGGCAATCAGGTAGCGCAGCTTCGCTGCCATGATCCAGGTTATCTACTTAAAGGTTGAAGGAGTTATTCACTATTCAGTTTAAATTATAATCATTAGAATTTACAGTTTTACACACATTAGTTATCCAACCACTGACGGGTAGCTTGACTTATGGTTAAAGGAGTTATTCAGTTTAAATTATAATCATTAGAATTTACAGTTTTACACACATTAGTTATCCAACCACTGACGGGTAGCTTGACTTATGGTTAAAGGAATTATTCAGTTTAAATTATAATCATTAGAATTTACAGTTTTACACACATTAGTTATCCAACCACTGAAAATCTGGAAAGAATGAAAAACACAAATATTACAAATTATGTAACATTTACTTGAAAGTCAAAAAATTAGCTTAATGGTAATGCTCAATGAGGGAGGGGTAAACGTTGTCCGATTAAAAAAATAAATCACCTAGAGAGTTTTCTCGACCATTCGAACGATTTCCGCGGGTGGGAGCTGAAAAATGTTCAACTTGAAATTTCACCCCCTAAGCAAGGACCACCCTAATATATATATATATATATATATATATATATATATATATATATATATATATATATATATATATATATATATACAGGGTGTCCGAGAATTATCTGTACAATTTTTGGCTGTTATTAAAAGTCAACCATGAAGTGTAGAAATTCCAGTGTTGTCTCATTTTACAGAGAATCTCATTAAGTTTTTTCTGATACCAAGTTTTGACAAGTTTTTTAGAAATTCCAGTGTGTCGAAACATTATCTGTACAATTTCATCTTTTAATAAAATTCTTGATAACACACGTAAAATTCTTAAACAAGATTATTTAGAATCTGTATTTTCAAAAGTTTCTTTTATTAAAGTAACGTTGTTACAAACATTCGATATGTGCACCATTAGTGATTCGCAAAACATCCAATCGATACTCCAAATGTTGCCATGTACGCTGCAGCATATCCACATCAATTCGCTCAATAGCAGCTGTGATTCTTGCTTTTAAATCACACTGGTCAACAACAATTTTGTCACAAGGGTTTTGATGAGTGTTCTAATTGTACTTTTTCATGCTGAATCTAAATATCAAATCAGATTTTTTCTATCAGGCTTAGTTTACTTGTGACGCTATGTTCATTTTTTCCTCATTTAGCATGATCACCGGATAAAAAAATAATAACATATTATATATAATTAAGTATATAACAATATTATAATATAAAACATTATAAAAATAATAAATATAATAATATATTATATTAATTAATATAACTATAATAAAATATATTAATATTAATATATACGTTGTATTAATTTTTCTGTAAAATTAGTACAATTTATTCCTTTCGGGAGAAAGTTCTGATAATGCTGGCAGGATAAATTTGGTCGGAGCAGCAGACTGTGCAGGTTGAAACATGTTTGTACCTGTTCAGACATGAGCCTAGTTTCTGTGTGTAGAGCAGCTCCAAGTCAGTCTGCTTGTAAATGTCACAGTGTTAACAGCTAGTGTCTGTTGCTTCTTGTTAATTTTACACCAGTCTTGTATTCATATAGATGTTTTGTAATGCCGCGGAACTGTCTGAATCATCCTAATTCCTTTTGTTATGTATGTGGTGATCTAACTTTAAAATCCCAGAAACGTAACTTTACACCATTAGTAAAAAAATGCTATGAACTTTATTTCGGATGTAAAGTAGGCGATCAGGACAAGAGTTGGGCCCCTCACATTTGTTGTGTGACATGTGTAAGACTACTTACAGGATGGCTAAACGGTTCACGTCACATGCCATTTGCTATTCCAATGATTTGGAGGGAACCCAAAGATCACACAACAGACTGCTATTTCTGCCTGGTAAATACAAAGGGGATCACTTCAAAAACAAAGAGCCTTATGAAATACCCTAATCTACCGTCTGCAATGAGACCAGTTCCCCACAGTGCTCAACTTCCAGTACCAAATCCTCCTGAACATGTAAGTTTAAGTGATGAGGAATCAAACGTAGCTGTAGCATATCACGAGGAAAAAGATGAAGACATTTCTGATCCAACATTCCAGGCTACCTGTTCCTCCAATGAACCACATTTACTGTCACAAGGAGATCTAAATGACCTAGTTCCTAAGAAGCAGGCTGAACTTTTAGGTTCAAGATTAAAGGGTTGGAATCTACTGCAACGTGACACTAAAGTTTGTTTTTTCCGCAGCCGCCATGATGAATTCAAAGAATGGTTCTCCCATGAAGATGGACTTGTGTTTCGTAAAGATGTTAATTCAGTCATGGGGGCTCTTGGTCATGAACATAACGTGGATGAGTGGCGATTGTTCATTGACTCCTCAAAAGTCAGCTTGAAAGCAGTCCTTCTTCACAACGGAAATAAATTTCCTTCTGTACCTATTGCACATGCTGCAAACATGAAAGAGTCATACGACAACATGAAGTTGCTTTTAGAAAAGTTTCAGTATCAGAAATATAAGTGGAATATCTGTGGAGATCTGAAGGTCATTGCACTTTTGCTAGGGTTGCAGCTAGGTTACACCAAGTACTGTTGTTTTTTATGTGAGTGGGATAGTAGGGACAATCAAAACCACTACGTTAAGAAGGATTGGCCAAAACGCACCTCACTTGTTCCAGGCAAGAAAAATGTTGTGAATAGTTCACTTGTTGACCCTGAGAAAGTGTACCTTCCTCCTTTGCATATCAAGCTTGGACTTATGAAAAACTTTGTTAAAGCGATGGATAAAGCGCAAACAGGATTCACATACTTGAGAAATGTTTCCCCGGATCAGTGATGCCAAGATTAAATAAGGCATTTTTGTAGGCCCTCAGATCAGAGAATTGTTAAGAGATGAGAGATTTGAAGGGGAGTTGAATGAAGTTGAGAAAGCTGCGTGGCAGAGTTTCAAAAGTGTCTGCACAAATTTTTTGGGAAATCACAAGGCCGAAAACTATCCTGAAATAGTAGGAGATCTTCTTAAGTCTTACCAAGCAATGGGGTGCAATATGTCATTAAAGGTTCATTTCTTGGACTCTCACTTGGACTTTTTTCCGGAAAACCTGGGTGCGGTAAGCGACGAACATGGTGAGCGTTTTCATCAGGATATTTCTGCCATGGAAAACCGTTACCAAGGCAAATGGAGCCCCAGTATGCTGGCTGACTATTGCTGGACTCTTAAGAGAGACATGCCTGAGGCAAAGCACAGCAGAAAATCAAAACAAGCTACTTTTTAAACTACAGGTATGTCTTTTCGATCATATTTTAATAAGTATGTAACTATATGGGTTTTTAAAAATTAAATTGCATGTCACACAAAAACCAGACCTGATAGAGAAATTTTATAAACTTATTTGGATTCAGCACAGAAAATACTATAAGAATAAGGTATTTTCATTCTTGGAACACGAAAAAAAAAATTTTTTGTTGCCCAGTGTCATCAATGTCTGTCACCCGCGTACATTTCTAAAAAACTTGTCAAAACGTGGTATCAGAAAAAACTTAATGAGATTCTCTGTAAAATGGGACAACACTGGAATTTCTACACTTCATGGTTGACTTTTAATAACAGCCAAAAATTTTACAGATAATTCTCGGACACCCTGTGTATATATATATATATATATATATATATATATATATATATATATAATATATATGTAGGCTTTAGCTGGTGATCTTAGTTATATGTTATGCTACCGACTGAAATGTTCATTCTGATGAAGGTCAAGCTTGTCGTACCACTTTAGGCCTACAGTTTAACGTGAAATGTGAACCACGCTCCCATATATATATATATATAATATATATATATAGGGACTAGTATGTTTCATGGACTGCTGTCGATTTTCCTACGAAATTGCAAACAAGGGCAGTCGATGACCCTGATTTTGTTTCTGCAATTGGTTTTCTTGAGAAATGATAAAGAAAAATGTTATTGGATATTGAATAAATTTATTTACTGAAACGACGCAATACACTCCAACATCTTTTTGAATAAGTCCGAGCTGGTGTGGCGCTTACGCTATACCATACAAATTCACAAAAAATGACAAGAATTAGTGCGATATATATCTTGCAAAAAACAATAGTATAAGAAACTCGATTAGGTCAGGTTAGGTTAGGTCAGGCCAGGTTAGGTTAGGTTTCTCAAGAAAACCCTTGTTTGCAATTTCGTAGGAAAATCGAGAGCAGTTCATGAAACATACTAGGTCCTATATATACATATATATATATCCTGATAGGCGAATTTCAATAAAGCTATTTGGAATTAATACATCGAAAACATAATTAAGAGATTGAAACTCATTTGTCCATCGTATATTTTATCAGAATCGTCCAAAAAAAAATTATAAAGTACCAGTGCATTACTACGATGATATATGATGATAGGTTGAAGAGAAAAGAATTATCCTCATGTATATATATAAACTATGTTAACAAGATTTTAGTGTGTCTAATCTATAGGTTAGCAAACGGGATGATACGATATTGTTAAAGATCATACATAGCCATAATTCTAATCACAATATTTGTTTATTGGCAATAAATTATTAAGTCCATTATCATTATTATCGTTATTATAGTTTTACGTAATACATCACAAACATAGATAATAATTTATCTCCTGTAATGCATTATTCGGTGATACTATAGCGTGATTCCTACCTCGATTCGGCGGTCTACCTTTTAATTATAGCTT
Organism: Bathynomus jamesi; assembly: GCA_023014485.1. NCBI lineage: Eukaryota > Metazoa > Arthropoda > Malacostraca > Isopoda > Cirolanidae > Bathynomus > Bathynomus jamesi. The sequence continues at coordinate 771,310 of JAJOZX010001285.1, read as the reverse complement.
CTTACCTTGTTTACTAATTGCTTGTTTACATTCCAATGTCCATCGCCCTTGACGATTGGTTAGGTTTAGTCATGATATTTTCGTTAGTTTTAACGAAAATATCGTGACTAAACCTAACCAATCGTAGGTATACCACATACTATAGTAGCACCGAAACTATTTTTTAAATAAATAAAATTGAATAATAAATAGCATTTTATATTTATTATATTTTCATTTATACCTTGGATAGGAATCACACTCTACAGTACTGTAGTTTCGAACCAAAACGGGTAGGAATCACCCTACAGTATCGAAGTCGGTGACCAGAAAACTCGGTCCAGAAAACTCGGTCCCGGAAAACTCGGTCCCAAGAAAACTCGGTCCCGGAAAACTCGGTCCTGGAAAACTCGGTCCCAAGACGGTGACGATGACGGTGACGGTGACGATGAAATTTTTCCAAAAAGTAGAGAAAAAATAAAAAAACAAAAAAAGGTGAAATACATAATAATAATAATAATAAAAAAGAAAAAATAAGAAAAAAAAATTAAATTGAAAACAAGAACAATAAAAAATAAGAAAAGAAGATAAAAAAAGTAAAAATGAAAAAAAAAGAAAAATTTAAGCATCATATTTTAATAAAGCGATAATTTTGTTGAATCTTTTTCTTTTTTCAAATTCATCTGTCACAATTTTGGTGCCGGGTTTTACATTATACAATATTACTTCAGTTACAGTTCTTGCATTTCTATTCTCCACTGGTACATTATAGATGGTTCCTTTATCTCTTCTTTAGTTAATATCTCATTATCCGTTAAAAAAATTTTCTTGGAAAATCTAGCCATATTTTAAAGGGGGCTTTAAAAAATTCAAAAAGACACTGTTTTTCCAAAAAGACTGTTTTACCCATTTAACAATTTTTATATACATGTTTAGTTTGCAACCAACTAATTTTTTTATACGTGTTCAGTTTACAACCAACATGCTAAAGCTTTAATAGTTAACAGTAAATAACCCATAATGGCGGTGGCGTTCATTGAGTCGCAGAGAGGGAAGAAGAAGTTAATTGACAATTGCAATTATGTGTATGACTTTCATAAAAGTAGTGCTGCCGGTCAAAAGTTATTTTGGCGCTGTGAAAAACGTGGAATGTGTAGTGCTCGTGTCCATACTGATTCAAATACTGATATACCAAATGTTATTGCTACTGTCGGGAAACACAACCATCCTGCACATGCTTCTGCAATTCAAGCAAGAACTGCAGTTGCCGAAATTACTAGGATTGACTAGTAACGTTTCAAAATTCGCGGACGATACTAAAATAGGCGGTAAGGTTGTTAACGAGGACGATAGAAATAGGATCCAAGACGATGTAAATAGGATTATGGAGTGGACGGATAAGTGGCAGATGCAATTTAACGTAGATAAATATAAAGTTTTGCATATAGGTTCTCGCAACAATAATTACGCGTACACGATGGATGATAGGGAGTTAGCGAGCGTTGACGAGGAAGTAGATTTAGGCGTACGCGTAACTAAAGATTTAAAGGTTAGGAACCAGTGCCTGGAGTCTTGCGCAAAAGCGAATAGGATGTTAGGCTTCATAGAGCGTAATTTCGAATTTAAATCGAAGGATATTATATTGCCCCTTTACAAGTCCCTAGTCAGGCCTCATTTGGAATATGCAGTTCAGTTTTGGTGCCCGTACTTGCGTGAGGATATTGATAGGTTAGAAAGGGTTCAGCGTCGTGCCACGAAACTTATTCCGTCATTGCGCAATAAGCCTTATGAAGATAGGATTAAAGAGTTAGACTTGTATTCACTCGAAACTAGGAGATTAAGGGGGGAGCTTATTGAAGTTTTCAAAATCGTTAATAACATCGATAACGTAAATTTTGATAAATTGTTCACTTTCGATAATAGTAATACTCGCAATAACGGATTTAAGTTGCGTGGCAGACGTTTCATTACTAATATCGCTAAAAACTTCTTTACGTTTAAAGTAATTGATAAATGGAATAATCTTCCCGCGTCAGTCGTTCATTCTACCAGCGTTAATATGTTTAAGAACCGTCTTGACAGACATTTTAAAGGTATTAACGTTGTTTAATTTAAAAAACAAAGTTAGCAACGGAAGCTCTGGTGGTGGTGCTCGAGGATGAGTCTGTTGACGATGGATGCCAGCTTGTGACATGCCAGCGTGTGATGCCAGCAATTTAAAAAAAAAAAAAAAAAAAAAAAAATTAGACTAACACGAACGTAGATGTAGCTCGTAGCGTAAACTAACCCACTTTTTGTTTAACTTTACCTACTTTTTTTTTTACTTTGCATGTCTGTAACTCTTTCCTTGCATGTCTGTAACTCTTTCCTTGCATGTTTGTAGTTTGCTTGCATGGTATGACTGTGAGTTAAGACTGTGTTTGCATGGTTTGTAAGCGTTCTTATTTTACTTCTTTTCATCTTTCACCCCTCTCCTATTCTCTCCGACTATTTTTCTGACTTGTCGGCAGTGGCCGGCGGATGATGATGGTGAGACTTTTTTCCTCTTTTTCTGAATGAATGTTAACCCAAGAGTGATAGGTGTTGTTTCTTACTTAACCCCTCATTCTCTTCTCTTCTCTTAACCCCCTACTCTTTCCTTTCTCTCGGGCTAGCCTTAGAGTGGATCTTAGGGTCTTTGTTAGCCTTAGCTTCTGTAGATCTGTAAATCTACAACGCGACTTCTTTTATGTGATGCTGTTCATGAATTAGATGGTGATACACGTGCTAATTTACCAACACTGCCAACATTAGCAAGATATATTACCAACTGGAGGCATAAAGCATTCGGAATTCCTCCACTACCTGAAAATCGTACAGGATTTTGTATTCCCGATAATTTTTCTTATTTACCAAATTCGATAGTGGCTCTGAAGATCCCAACAGAATTCTAATTTTCGCAACGAGTAAAGGACTTGATGAACTCGTTAATTCACCTTACATTGGCATGGATGGCACGTTTAAAGTTTCTCCGCGTGGCTGGTATCAGTTGTTCTGTATTCATGTACAAATGAATGAAGGTTCATTTCCCCGTGTTTTTGTCGTGTTGCCAAACAAAACTGAAGTAACCTATTCAAAACTTTTGGCATCATTATTAGAGCTAAGAACAAGTTTTAAACCAACTGAAATAATGTTGGATTTTGAAAAGGCTATTCATAACAGTTGCCGCCGTGTTTTTACTGGTTGCAATATAGTTGGTTGTTTATTTCACTTTTGTCAAAGTATTTACCGAAAAATTTGTGAATTAGGACTGAAAGTTAAATACAATACAGACAAGAACTTTTCTTTAAAGATTAGGATGTTTTGTGCACTATCGTTTTTGCCAAAAGATGATGTTGTGGAGGCTTTTGAAGACTTGTGTGAAGATGAGGAAATACCAATAACCTTCATTAACTATTTTGAGGCAACGTATATAGGCACTCGTAGAGGTAGACACAACCGCAGAGAAAAGCCAATTTTTGAACTTTCTTTGTGGAATATACATAATAGAGTGAATACGGACTTACCTAAGACGAATAATGCACTTGAAGGATTCCATAGTGGTCTTCGAGCTGCGATTCAAAGTAACAACCCAAATATCTGGACACTAATAGATGCTTTGCAAAAAGAAGAATCGCTGGTTCAAACGAAAATACTACACATTAGTCGAGGAGATAGGCCTCACAAAAAAAGAAAATATGTAACTAATAACCGCCGCATTAAAAATGTTGTTGAAAACTACAATGCTAATGACAAAATATCTTTTTTAAGAAACATTGCCTATAATCTTAGTACTTTTTAGTAACAGATAAGTGAAATTTTAAAATCCTTTTTTTAATGGATTTTTATGTATCCATCCATTCTTTTAATGTCGCTTTAATCTTTTTTAAAAAAAAACTTTATCCCTTTAAATCTATTTCATTGTAAACTAAACATGTATATAAAAATTAGTTGGTTGTATATTATGTTATGTGAGAATACTCATTTTACTTTTGGAATAAAGTTTAATTTAATTGTTTTCATTCATGGTACCCAATTTTCTTGGGACCGAGTTTTCCGGGACCGACCGAGTTTTCCGGGACCGAGTTTTCGGGACCGAGTTTTCCGGGACCGAGTTTTCGGGACCGAGTTTTCCTAGAACCTTCGAAGTCACCGGTAGGAATCACGCTATAGTACCACCCATTATTCATTTATAAATTAATAATGTCTCATTAGCTCTAAAAGGGCATAAGATTTCACATAAGATTTCACATTAGTTCCGAAAGATTACAATTCTTAAGATTTAGAACATTTTGGTCGTGAATCTGTGACAAACGCAAATTACAAGTTATCTTCGCTGAGTAATAATATCCAATTAACATTATACTTAACGGTTGAAGATAGATTCTCTTCATTATTTATCAAGTATTACACGTGAAACACTTCAAGTGTGCTTTGGTTTTTTCCCCACAGCGATCTTAAATAGAGATTCAATACATTAATTTAGGGAAAAATTATGTTTTAGTTTTATGATTTTAATGATAATAATAATAATAATATTGATAATAATTAGAGCCCGGATGTTCAGGCAAAATGCCATAAAATGCCTTTTCCGCCTATTTATGAGGTAACTGCCTATATCATGGTAAAGCGCCATTTTTGTCATATTTTTCATTAATTAAAAAAGGATTTTAAACTATGATGTTATCATTAGCCTAAATACGATTGAAATTACGATAACTCTTAATGCGACTAGTTTAAGGGTTAATTGTTCTACATTTGTGAATTTATTTCATAACTGGCAACCGCAGTTTCGTCGTAGAACCCTGCGTGACACATGGTCACTCGTTTTCTGCTGTACGCACGTGTCACAATGCCTAAAGTCAGTGCATCGAAAAGTGTAAAATTAAAAGTAAAATTTGAAAAAAATGCTTCATTTATTGAATCAATGAAAACATTTTTTTTCATGCAATTTTTCTTTCTTTGTATTTCATGTGTTGATATGTTTTGTTTGAATTGTAAGAAAATAAATGCCTTTTTTGTGCCTTTTTCTGTATTTTATTTTGTCTTTTTGCCTGCCTATTTTGTAGTTCATTAGTGCCTAAACATCCGGGCCCTAATAATAATAATAATAGTGTTTGAAATAAGCAATCTCTGTATAAAATTTTAAATATGTTCGGAAGATTATTGTAAGGCAAAAAGATTCGTATTCATAATCACATTACATTTTTTCCATGTTAAATGTGTTTACTAATATCTAAAATATGCTTGCATAGGATAAACTGTTATAAGTCTAGATACCAAAATACTGGCTAAACCCAGTTAAACCTAATGATTCTACTTCTAGTCTCACGTGAATGCATAGTTATTAAAACATTATATACAAACCTACAGCCTTACACTCTGAATAACCTGCAAAGAAATCCTGTGTGTGTGTGTGTGTGTGTGTATTTTTCTTCAACAATACATCCCAAATTAAACACTTGAATTTCTTTCAATCTTTTTTTTCCTCTTGGTTTCCGTACTAAGATTTAACAACAATAAGAAAGTGATGCTGCGTAGCAACATTTCATTGTATTTGTGAAAAAACTATATAGGGCTATGGGTTGATTGCCTGTGCCCTCATCCGTTGGAAATTTCCAACAGACTTCAGTGGAGGGTTACCGACAAAAGCCCTATGCTTTTCGTTTAGAGAGTTATAATATGTAGGTGTTTAAAGGACCTTTTTATATTTAAGTGATTACGGTAATTTTAGCGCCGGGATTTGGGACACTTATGTTAATGAAAACTGAAATTGCCTCACCTTATTTTTGCTGGGTCCTTGGTTTGCTTCGATGTAGGGCGTTACGATCATTTTCGGTGTGGGCCGCCACGATGGAGTTTCGCGGCGAATTTACTTAAGGTAATTTATAGGCAGTCACTATATAAACCCCTGAAGGAATAGCCTATCCTTTTATAGTCACTAGGTTTTATATTATAAGAATTCACTCAGAACTTAGGGGGGACAAAGACATCCTCCCTGTTTAAAGCTTCGCTGTAACATAAACAGCCCTGAGAGCCGTTCCTTGGTTCTGGTGTATTATTTGCCGAATAGCAAAATTTTTGTTTGGTCTACTCCTTGTAGACTAACAATAAATTGGGTTTTCTTGTTGCTATGTGAGGCTGATTCATACATACAGGTTCTTTGTACGTATGGCAATTCAATTATTTCATTCCCAATAGGCTATGTCGCCAATCCGAGGCAATTTTGTATAGATATTTAATTCAATTAATTAATAATTTATATTTAATTATGAAATAAATGTACCACATATGATACCATGTTGTGAGCGCGTATAGTTTTTTCCATATACTGGGGGGGGCCGGAGAAAAATTTGTATGTTATAGATCAAATTTTTTGACAAACTGTGTAAACATGTAAAAAATGATCAAAAGATGAAGTAGAAATTTAGGAAGAGAGAGGTTACTCAAGACCTATTCAAATATTCAAAAAAATGGTAAAGTTCAAGAGGCCAACTTCTCAAGTTTAGTTAAAGTTATGTCAATCAGTTTGACTCCCTTTAGGTATAGGAAATTTATGGGATTAAAGTAAAGTTATTAAGCATTTTAACTTTGCTCAGTTTGTGTAAGTTTTATAAGTCACCAGTCTTAATTTTTTCTTGTAAAAGTTTTCTGGCTTTCAAAGCAGTCTTTCTTTGAGGCCTGTCTGGTTTAGTCTGAGTTACATCAGGCACATTGAGAGATTCCTCCCCAATAGTATCCTGATCCATCCTTTGGGGTAATGGTTCTAATTTAGCCCCACACTCCAAAGGATATAGTAATGTGATATCTCTGGTGGTTTCACCAGTTGCTGTTTTCAGTTTTACAACCCTGGTAACTTCGTCTTCACCAGTTTTGAGTTCCAAGACTTTTCCCATTGACCAATGTTGTCTTGGTGTCTTGTCATGTATCAACACAATGTCCCCAATTTTGACTGAATCATTCCAACTTTGTTTTGTTAATTGTTTATGTCTTTCTCTAAGACTTGTTAAGTATTCTTCTCTCCATTTTGTTATAAATTGAGTCTTGATTTGTGTCAAATGTTGGTATTTTGTGTTGAGTTCTTTGTGTCCTATTTCCCAATCTGGATCCTCTGTACTGTTATGTTCAGATTCTGGTAACATGTTTACTGTTTCTCCCTTAATTAGGTGGTTTGGTGTGAGAGGTTCTGGCTCATTAATACCATCTCCCACATAAGTTAATGGTCTGTTGTTGACAACATTTTCAATTTCTGACAGAATAGTCATGAGTTCAAAAAGTTGTAGATGTTTTGTCCCAATAGTCTTTTTAAGGCAGTTCTTTACAGTTTGTATGTTTCTTTCCCAAATTGAACCATACCATGGTGTATTAACAGGAATGTACTTCCAGGTTATGTTGTGTTTGGTTAAATGAGTTTGTACTGTTTCACTGTCACAAATCTGATGAATAATTCTTTCACCAGATTTGAAGTATGTGGCATTGTCTGACCATATAGTTTTGGGTACAGAATTGTGTGCACAAAATCGTCTGAAAGCAGCAATAAAAGCTTCTGCTGTCAGATCTTCTACTATGTCTAGACATATGGCACGTGTGGCAGCACAGGTGAAGAGTACAATGTACACTTTGTATTCCTTTGAATCCATTTTGTCTCCAAAACTCACATTTACCGCTCCAGTGTAGTCAATACCCGTGGTTTCAAATGGCCGAGTAAATGTTACTCGTTCCACAGGTAGGTCTGGAGGGCTTGGGGTCTTAAAGGGTCGTGAATGGATACGTTTACAAGGAATGCATGTGTTTAAAATTTTCTTTGTTTCAGTTCTACCCTTTGGTAGCCAGTAAGTTTTTCTCAGCTCTGTCAGGGTTTGTGGGACTCCCATGTGGTGTATTTTGTTGTGGGTATCCCTGATGATGAGTTTTGTGAAGTGATTTCTCCTTGGAAGAAGAATTGGGTGCTTAGAGTTGTAAGTCAAAGTTGACTTGTTAAGCCTTCCTTTACACCTTATCAGACCCTCTGTATCCAGGTACAGATTTAGATCCATGACAAGTGAAGGAATACCTTTGTTTAATGTGCTACTGGACCTAAGATACTTCAACTCCTTGTCAAATTCTGAAGCTTGTATCTGTTTGAGCCAGTATTTTGTTGCAGTTTCTGTTAAGTTAGAAAAGGCTTTCTGAGGACAGTGTTTGAGAAGGTAGCTATTGACAAACTTGCAGCAATAGACTGTAATTCTCAAGAGTTTGTTGAGGTCTGAATAAAGGTGATAGTCAAATATAGGTTTGTCCTCAGTGATCTTTTCAGTTGTTGTAGAGTTGAGTGTGAGGTTAACTACTTTGGCTGGCCAAAGATCCTCACATGTTAGCCATTCGGGCCCTTCATACCAGATTTTATTTGTTTTCAACAGCTTGTAAGAGAGCCCTCTTGTCAAAAAGTCTGCAGGATTCTCTTTGTTTTTATGTACCTAAATTTGATACCAAGGTTTGTGTTTGCAGTTTTGATTTCTGTTAGTCTGTTTTTCACAAATATATTTTTGCAAGAAGTTGTATCTGTGTTGGTCACCCATGTTAGACAAATTTGACTGTCTGTCCTTAAGTAAATGTTTGTTATGTCAACTTCTTTATACACTTGTGAAAGAAAGTCTGCTGTTTTAACTCCCAATGAGACAGCTAATAATTCAAGTTGTGGTACAGTTTTCTTTTGGTTTAAGGGTGCCACTTTTGCCTTTGAATAAACCAAGTTACTTTCATTTTCACTTGTTAAATAGGCACAACACCCGTAAGCTTGTGTGCTGGCATCTGTAAAAATGTGTAGTGTTTGGATTTCAATCTGTAGCCAGCACATCTTGGTACGTAGATGTCTTGAACTTTGTTCAAGTCTGTGGCTAATTTTTTCCAATGAAGTTGGTCTTCCACTGAAAGTGGTTCATCCCAATCAATTTTCTTTTTCCATAAGTCTTGCAAAAGGATTTTGGATCTTATGGTTGCTGGTAAATATAATCCAATGGGGTCGAAAATTTTGGATGATTCTGAAAGCACTTGTCTTTTTGTATCGGCATTTGGATTTAAGTTATAACTCTTTGTGCAAAGAGTGTCATCGTGTTCGAATTCTGTTTTAAAAACCAAAGCATTCCAAGTGTTTTCGTGTAATTGTTTGGTTCAATGTTCCCATTGTTGTCTTTTGTTATTTGTTCATTTAATTTAGGAGAATTAGAAAGAGTTTGTACTGTATTCAAACCTCCTACCACTTCAGACTAGTCAATACCCGTAGTTTTAGTGGAGTAAATTTACTCCTCCACAGGTAGATCTGGAGGGCTTGGGGCTTTGAATCCTGTACTGTTTTTGTGTTGTTTGGCCTATGGCCAAGGGAGGCCACAAGACCCTTTTTGTTTGGTCTCTGGCCAAAGGAGGCCACAAGACCCTTGTTGTTTGGTCTCTGGCCAAGGGAGGCCACAAGACCAATGTTGTTTGGTCTCTGGCCAAGGGAGGCCACAAGACCAATGTTGTTTGGTCTCTGGCCAAGGGAGGCCACAAGACCCTTGTTGTTTGGTCTCTGGCCAAAGGAGGCCACAAGACCCTTGATGAATATGTTAGGCTATGGCCAAGTGAGACCATCAGCCCCTTGATGAATATGTTGGGCTATGGCCAAGGTAGGCCATCATCCCTTTTGATGAATTTGTTGGGCTATGGCCAAGGTAGGCCAAGGCCCTTTGATGATTTGTTGGGCTATGGCCAAGGGTAGGCCATCAGCCCTTTGATGAATTTGTTGGGCTATGGCCAAGGTAGGCCAAGGCCCTTTGATGATTTGTTGGGCTATGGCCAAGGGTAGGCCATCAGCCCTTTGATGAATTTGTTGGGCTATGGCCAAGGTAGGCCATCAGCCCTTTGATGAATTTGTTGGGCTATGGCCAAGGTAGGCCATCAGCCCTTTGATGAATTTGTTGGGCTATGGCCAAGGTAGGCCATCAGCCGTTTGATGAATTTGTTGGGCTATGGCCAAGGTAGGCCAAGGCCCTTTCATGATTTGTTGGGCTATGGCCAAGAGTAGGCCATCAGCCCTTTGATGAATTTGTTGGGCTATGGCCAAGGTAGGCCAAGGCCCTTTGATGATTTGTTGGGCTATGGCCAAGGGTAGGCCATCAGCCCTTTGATGAATTTGTTGGGCTATGGCCAAGGGTAGGCCATCAGCCCTTTGATGAATTTGTTGGGCTATGGCCAAGGTAGGCCAAGGCCCTTTGATGATTTGTTGGGCTATGGCCAAGGGTAGGCCATCAGCCCTTTGATGAATTTGTTAGGCTATGGCCAAGGTAGGCCATCAGCCCTTTGATGAATTTGTTGGGCTATGGCCAAGGTAGGCCATCAGCCGTTTGATGAATTTTTGGGCTATGGCCAAGGTAGGCCAAGGCCCTTTGATGATTTGTTGGGCTATGGCCAAGGGTAGGCCATCAGCCCTTTGATGAATTTGTTGGGCTATGGCCAAGGGTAGGCCATCAGCCCTTTGATGAATTTGTTGGGCTATGGCCAAGGTAGGCCAAGGCCCTTTGATGATTTGTTGGGCTATGGCCAAGGGTAGGCCATCAGCCCTTTGATGTAGTAATTTGGGCTATGGCCAAAGTAGCCATAAAACCCTTTAGAGTAGAGTAGTTTGTTTGTATGTGTCACTGTCTAACCATATAAATTTGGCACAAAATTATGTGCACAGAGTCAGAGCGCAGCAAAAAGCTTTTACTCTCCGATCCTTGGTTATGTTTAGACAGGTTGTTGTGTTTGAGACACATGAAAGAGTAGTGTGTGTGTGTGTGTGTGTGTGTGTGTGTGTATCATTCCTCCGAATCCAGTTGGTCTTCAAAACTTGGATTCACCACTCCAATGAAGTTAATACCCGTAGTTATGAATGAGTAAATGTTGTGTATCCTACAGGTAGGTCTGGAAGGTTTGGGGTTTTGAAGGAATCCAATCTGTTTGCAAGGAATGTTTGTGTCTGTTAATGAAATCTGTTGTGTTTCTTCTTTTAAAAGAAGAATTGGATGTTTGAAGTCGTATGTATATATTTATATACTGTACCGTACGTGTGTGTGTGTAAATGTGTATTTTGTTATAGGGTTTTATTTTTGGGTTTTGGGTTAGGTTAATCAATTTGGCTGAGTAAAGATCCTCAAACGTTGCATTTGAGACCCTTATATCAAGCCTTGTCTGTTTTATGCCTATATGTCAAATAGGAATTGGAATAGGTTGGGCCTATATTGGTCAAATAGGAATTGGAATAGGTTGGGCCTATATGTCAAATAGGACTTGGAATAGGTTGGGCCTATATGTCAAATAGGACTTGGAATAGGTTGGGCCTATGTCAAATAGGACTTGGAATAGGTTGGGCCTATGTCAAATAGGACTTGGAATAGGTTGGGCCTATATGTCAAATAGGACTTGGAATAGGTTGGGCCTATATGTCAAATAGGACTTGGAATAGGTTGGGCCTATGTCAAATAGGACTTGGAATAGGTTGGGCCTATATGTCAAATAGGACTTAGAATAGGTTGGGCCTATATGTCAAATAGGACTTGGAATAGGTTGGGCCTATATGTCAAATAGGACTTGGAATAGGTTAAATAGGACTTGGTGTGCCTATATGTCAAATAGGACTTCGAATAGGTAATAGGTTGGGCCTATATGTCAAATAGGACTTGGAATAGGTTGGGCCTATATTTCAAATAGGACTTAGAATAGGTTGGGCCTATATGTCAAATAGGACTTGGAATAGGTTGGGTCTATATGTCAAATAGGACTTGGAATAGGTTAAATAGGACTTGGTGTGCCTATATGTCAAATAGGACTTCGAATAGGTAATAGGTTGGGCCTATATGTCAAATAGGACTTGGAATAGGTTGGGCCTATATGTCAAATAGGACTTAGAATAGGTTGGGCCTATATGTCAAATAGGACTTGGAATAGGTTGGGTCTATATGTCAAATAGGACTTGGAATAGGTTAAATAGGACTTGGTGTGCCTATATGTCAAATAGGACTTCGAATAGGTAATAGGTTGGGCCTATATGTCAAATAGGACTTCGAATAGGTAATAGGTTGGGCCTATATGTCAAATAGGACTTGGTATGCCTATATGTCAAATAGGATTTGGAATAGGTTGGAATAGGGTCACGAATAGGTGTTAGGTGGGTGTAGGTTTGAATTTGTGCAATTGCTTTAGGCCTTTGTGATGTTACAGTTCGAGTCGAATTTTGTGATGTTACCGGTCTGAGTCGAATTTTGTGATGTTACAGGTCTGAGTCGAATTTTGTGATGTTAATGAGTCTTATGAGTAACTTAAATTGCTGAAATAAATTTTATAACCTACACCACAGGTTCAATTATAAATTTAGTGTTTTTAATTAGGATAGGCCTTGAGTGTAAAGAGTAAGGCCTACTTTAAGAGGTAGGCCTATTATGTAAGGTAAAGTTAGGTGGGCCTACTAAATAGGCCTATTTGTTGGGCCTACCAAGTAGGCTTATGTTTGGGCCTATTATTTTATAGGACCTCAAATGAGTTAAGCCTGTTAAATTAACAAGGCTTAGTTTTGAGTTTGAAGAGTAGGACCTATTAAATAAGCTTAATGTTGCGGGCCTATTTTTTTATTGGACCTAAATTGAGTTATGCTTGTTAAATGAACAAGCCTTTGTTTTCGGTTAGTGTAAAGGTAAAGGGATCGGTTCCCAGTTGCTTAGGCCACCATATGAAAAAACTATAGTGGGGTTACGGTTGAAATTGGGGTTAGGCCAATGAGGTAAGCCTAGCCACTGCGTGTCAGTGTAAATTGTAGAGGGGTTAGTTCCCCATACACAGGGCCACCATTTGAAAAAACTATATAGCGCTATGGGTTGATTGCCTGTGCCCTCATCCGTTGGAAATTTCCAACAGACTACAGTGGAGGGTTACCGACAAAAGCCCTATGCTTTTTCGTTAGAGAGTTATAAATATGTAGGTTGTTAAAGGACCTTTTTATATTTAAGTGATTACAGTAATTTTAGCGCCGGGATTTGGGAACACCTTATGTTAATGAAAACTGAAATTGCCTCACCTTATTTTTGCTGGGTCCTTGGTTTGCTTCGATGTAGGGCGTTACGATCATTTTCGGTGTAGGGCCGCCACGATGGAGTTACGCGGCGAATTTACTTAAGGTAATTAATATAGGCAGTCACTATATAAACTCCTGAAGGAATAGGCCTATCCTTTTATAGTCACTAGGTTTTATATTATAAGGAATTCACTCAGAACTTGAGGGGGGGCAAAGACATCCTCCCTGTTTAAAGCTTCGCTGTAACATAAACAGCCCTGAGAGCCGTTCCTTGGTTCTGGTGTATTATTTGCCGAACTAGCAAAATTTTTGTTTGGTCTACTCCTGTGGTAGACTAAACAATAAATTGGGTTTTCTTGTTGCTATGTGGGGCTGATTCATACATACAGGTTCTTTGTACGTATGGCAATTCAATTATTTCATTCCCAATAGGCTATGTCGCCAATCCCGAGGCATTTTTGTATAGATATTTAATTCAATTAATTAATAATTTATATTTAATTATGAAATAAATGTACCACATATGATACCATGTTGTGAGCGCGTATAGTTTTTCCATAGTATTGTAGGCCTAACACTGATATGGTACTTGAAATGAACTAGTTTTTCAGTAACAACAGCTGGACAGATAAGTTGTTTGTTCGAACCTGTGGCTGGAGTAAAAATCTTCACAGAAAACCATAACTTCTCCCGCTGCTTCACTAGATATACTGTATAATACATGTAATCAATTGTATTCTAAACTAAAATTATTTACAAAATAAATATTACAGTTTCTGCTCTTACAATAATACGTTGCTAGTAGGCAGTAAAATGAATAAAACAGCCCAGAGCATGCCCTAATCAACCTAGTTACAAAGTCCTCCACTTTGGTAGAAATATATAAATACTTTTTTGTAAACAATTTTATCACAAGGATTGCTTTTGAAGTGTCCTGTCAACTGTTGTGGTGAACATTGGAAATTAGCTAATTTATTTAGCTGGATGGTTTCATGAAAGAAAGATGTAATTTATTACTTGAAATTAATAATTACGCAGAGGTAGCTGAGCAGATGTTGTGCCCATTTCCAGAAAGGATGCGGGAAAGTACATTAGCTTAACAGTGTTGGTAGGAAGAGTTATAAAGAATAATATTCAGGAACAAATGACTAATTTTAATTTTGTTAAAATGTTCCTGCCTGCATATGCTTGTTTTCCACAATGCCTCGATATATATGTACAGTATATGATGCAGGAAGGAGGGGGCAAGTTCGAAACTCCGAGTCTGCTGAAAACTATACCCTTTTTGAAAGGGTGTGTACTGTATAAGATGCATATATGTGTAGTGAGGAAAAGATAGAGAAGCGTGTGTGTTTGAGGGTAAGCTGAATTGTTCATTGGTAGAAGAGAGATGGAAAAAGGTCAGGTAAGGAGCAAAGTGCTGGGAGAAACGGGGTTTAAACACTTCCTGTCCTCGGGATGAATGATACCTACACTCTCCTCCTTATATATAATGTCTTTAGACTTCACTTGTGTAAATATGCATGACTATTTATTAAGTTTTACGTTTTAAATACATGTGTAAAAAGCGTGTGGTGGATTATATACATATATTGATTTTGTAAAAGTTACTTTATCAACGTTTTGTATGAGATCTTAGAAAATAAAAGTGATAAAGCTATAACAGTTTATTCGTGCGTGCAAAGATGTATAACTGTAGGCTTGAGAATGTAAAGAATGTGGATTGGATCTGTAAATAGTATGATTGACTGACGTTAATGAAAAGTGAAAAGAATGAATTATTACTAGAAAAAAAATAGGAAGCTACTAACAGACGCTAAATTAGTGAAGTATTAATTGAAGAAATGTAAATAGTTGTTAGTCATGACGAACTAGAAAGATTGTTGATAAAGGTTTCTCTACAATTCAAATAAATGTACAGAGAGAATCTCGGTTAAAAATGGAATACCCTAAAGTAACTCAACAGCCAGTTTTCTTTTAGGTGGCTATATTAAAAAATAGTATGTTAGGACCAACTTAGCTATCTTTTTATTGCGTTCTATATATACAGTGTATATATATATATATATATATATATATATATATATATATATATATATATGTGTGTGTGTGTGTGTGTGTGTGTGTGTGTATGTGTGTGTGTGTGTATTATATACTGTTGGTAAGCTTATTTGAATTCAAATAAGCCAAGAAAATAACATATTAGTCTTTAAGCTCATAGACGCTGATTCTCTTATGAAATTGTAACTTTCAGTAAATTTTTAATTATAGACAAAGGAAGAATAAAATAAAAAGACGTGCAATTACTGGGTTACAGTAACTTAAGGCTACTGATTTGTTATTTACTACTGTGGAAAGAGGTCATGGCAAAGATGGAAAATAGAATTTGATGTTTGTACTTCTAAAATATAAAATTTATGTAATGTGGTCTCTTTTAAAGCATATATATATATATATATAAATAATTAGCTATGATAATATTTACTGTTCATAATGATTGTTACCACGTTACTATACGAAAGGATTGAAATCTATTAGCCTCCCCTTAAATTAGATAAATGAAATTAAAATTTAGTTAATAGTTTCTGGATCTATTTCGTAATACAAATATTAGAACAAGGCAAAATTTGTTTATGAGTTGACTGTATTTATTCTAATTTTATTTTGTGTGGTATCGTTATTAATATATTAAGCCGAACCGATGAGATCACGGACGGCGTTAAAGAAATCTTTGCTATTGTTTTGCACTACAGTTCTTATATACAAAATATGTATGTTGGTTACATTTACTAGTGTATATATATATATATATATACATATATATAATATATATATATATATATATATATATATATATCAGCAGAAGGCCGGTGCTCCATAAATGGATTTTCTGCACGAACGCTTCCAACGTTTGTTTGCTTGTTTTTGTTTGTTTGTTTGTTTTTGTCTGTTTTTGCATGTTTGTTTTTGTTTATCTCATGCAAGACCATGAAAGAACCCCACAGGAGGATTTTTTTTTCTCGTGAAGGAAGGCGAGGATGAATTTTTTTTTACGAGGAGGAGGCCTTCAAGTGGCCCATCAAGGGGCAAGTGCCCTTCCTTAAGGACGGTGAGACCCCATAATTAGGATGAGGAACTTAATGAAGGGGGGCCCCTCATAACGGAGGCGAAGGCCTTCAGGGGCACGATTCAAAGCACCCCCAATTTCCTCTAACCAAACGCGGCTATACTACTCATTCACGCACATTTGAGAAACCAATACCAACTGTACACTTACTGCGAGCCCAAAACATGCTCTGGGTGTATATATACACTGTATATGCGTGTCCATTCTTCTAAAATTAGTTGTTGCATAATGCAAAATCAAAATAAGTTCATTATCGTTTATTTTTAACTAACTAACTAACATATATATATATATATATATATATATATATATATATAGATCAGGAATATGAAGACCAAGGCGGCTGCATAAAACATTTATTGCAGAACAAGACGTTTCGAATCTTAACTAGATTCCGCTTCACTAAATCTAAAAAGATAACCCAAACAAATACACAAAAGCAAAACAGAATTATAAAAGGAAAATGAAGTTATAAAATCAATATCACACTCGGAGCGAAACTCACGTGTGGTACAAGAAGTTAAACTAAAATACAAACTTCACTATAGACAATAAGTAAAAGTTGGTTTGTTTGGACAATATTAAGTTTTATGTAAATAGCCAAATCTTAAGGAACGGATGGATATGTTTGATGAACACATGCTCCAATATTCTCAGCTCAACAACTGAAAAATTACTAATTTTTTGGATTAGCCACCAGTCGATCAGTTCTATGAGAGAGAGAGAGAGAGAGAGAGAGAGAGAGAGAGAGAGAGAGAGCCCCGATACTTGTCAACCCTGTCTCAGTTGTAGGCATGTTTGACCTCTGTAGCGAACACTGCAACTTGCACGTAACTTAGTCACTCTCCGACTTGACCCTTCCAATTTAATTTTGATCATAAATTCGAAATATTGGTAGAATTTTTTTTTACAATGTTCACATCAAACATTAATTCTGTGAACCGGCAATCAAAACTTTTTGGATCACCTGAAGCTCAGGACCCCCAGCCTTCGTTAGTTAGCCTTATAAGACTAACTAACGAAAATATCACGACTTAACCTAACCAATCGTTAGGTCAACTGTACGCCCTTGACGATTGGTTAGGTTAAGTCGTGATATTTTCGTTAGTTAGCCTTATAAGGCTAACTAAAGAAGGCTGGGGGCCCTGATCTTCAGGTGATCCAAACTTTTCGCTGTAACGATTATAACATCACTCTGAAATTCAAGCATAAGCATAATTTGCTCTGGCCAAATATTAATTAAAAAATAATTGCATACAAATTACAGTATTTCGCAACATTTAAATTGCACACTAACTACCGATAAGGTAACTTATGGCAGTGCTTCTCAACCGGGTGAATGGTTCACCCAGGTGTGAATGAGATCAGAATCAGGGTGAATGAAAATAATTTTCATCTTGTCTGTAGTGTGATAACTAAAAATAAACCCTAATAATGATCACTGAAAATTATAAAGGTTACTTTTTCCACTGTATTCGAAGCGGGGCGAGTGAGTTTTTGAAAAAAAATGTTTAGGGTGAATGATGTCAGAAAAGGTTGAGACATACTGACTTATAGTATTCCTATCGAAATTAAATCTCAAAACGAAACAATACTGCATTGTATGTACGTACAACAAAAAATGTATAAATTTTTCTATACATAGTAACTATAAATATAAACTTTTAAAGACACCATTGTTCAAACTATTCTCAGTAATAATATCGATACAATCGAGGAGCAATGACCTAATTGAGAACTACAAATAACGCCTCGTTTTACTCGAGGTAGCGAAGAACCACTCTTTCCAATATCAACGTAAGCGCTCGAACAATGCATCATAAGTGGTGTGTGTCCAAAGGATCAAAGAAGCTGCAAAAACGTTACTAACGTTCTAAAGCAACCCATTTTTCGTCATCAATTAAATCTTTCACCATAACTTCAAGAGTATCACCAAGTAACAGTCAGAAAAATTAGAAATTTGGCTAAAATATTCAGTAATAAAATTAATACATACTCCGAAAACTGAAAACAATACATTAATTCCGACATGTAACGCTAGATTCAGTGGCAAAGAATTATGTAAATTCACAAACACACCTGCGGTAACAACTTTCTACTACAACACGAGATACCATATGCTCTACAAATCGTATCAGGTCCGCGTAATCTAATGCAACAGCAGCAGACATAGTTACACTTTATAGAATAAAAATATTCGGAAATGAAAATATTACTGTACACAAAGTATGCGAAATGGGAGGGTGAAGGGGAATTAACACCGAAGAAGAATATGTTTTAAAAGTAGGCTTCGAAAAATATTACTGAATAAAAATTAAGAGGCCCACCGCGGTACTTATGAAAAATAAACAAACCTACGTTAAATTACAGCAGACGTTCATATACAAAATAATTTCATAACCGTATAAAAAAAATTTAGCAACTCAATTTCTACAATGTCAACGCCCAAATAAAAATTTTTAAATATTTTTGTACAACATAAAATGATTTGTATGGATTTACTTACACATATTCAAGCGGAGTATTAGAGCGCTTATAAATACAAAATGTATGTTTTAGGTACAAGCTTATAGTTGAAACATAATAGAAGTAGCCCCCCCTGAATTAAGCTGGGTTTATAATGTGTTATTTCAAAACATTCTGATTTCATCCCATGACTTTGCTTTTCACTACATCTTGCTTCAACTAAAAAAAAAAAAAGTTATAATTCATAAGTATATATATACACACATATATATAATCTTGGTTCACCTTGGTTTTGCTCCCGTCCTAATTGTTCATAATGACGAAACTTGTTGCTCCATCTTAGGCCTACAGCTTAAAGTAGAATCCGAACCACGACCCACCACGGGTGCTCAGAAATTACAAAGTCCTTCTCTGGACTCGATCTTACAACCCCGCGAGCAGCAGCCCAGCGTCTTAACCACTAGGCTATCCAAGGTACCCATTTATCTACCAACAAATTTTATCATATGAAAGGATGAACAGCTGGGTTTGCTGCGCGTCGACTGCCGTCACCGGGAATCGAACCGGGGACCGGTGGATTAGGAGTCAGCGATGCTAACCACTACACCACCGAGGTGCATGTATATACGAGTACATAGCGATACATGTAGGCCTATAAACTATGAAACGAAATAACATTTTATGAATATAAAAGTAAACTTTATATGCACTGACCAAAATATGACAATATATAAATTTCATAGAATATATGCAATTTGTACATAGAAAATTTGCACATTAATCAGTGATAAAGGGTCTCTCACAAGATAATTTAATAAAATTTAAGGACACTATACGAATGTTTTAAAAATATAAGAGGCCTACCTAATTTCATATAAAAAATAAATAGACTGAATAAGAAAAGCTAAAATGAGTCATTCCTGTTTTTAATTATACAAAAAATTCTTCAAATTTTACACAGAATTGCTTGCAAGCACTTCATTCGTTTCTCTCTTCTCTCTCTCATAGGGGCTCCATAGGAGAAGGAAAGAGAAGATGGTCAGCTGACTCGGGCATTTTGGGGGGAATGAAATAAATCTAGGGGAAGGAAAACAAACTAATGGTCTCAAAACTGAGGGTCCATTACAGTCTATGATAAATTTAAACACTTAAAAGTGCGTGGGTTGTATTAAACTCGTGTAGAATTTCATAAAAGAATCGCTGCCACCGAAAATGTAATGGAAGTAATTTTATAAATTTTAGTAATTTAATGTTCTACTATTTATGGGTATTTCTAATACGATGCTAATCCCCATTTCTTACTCTGAACAGCGTGCTGGAAGCAAGCGTGACCGTGAGTTGATTAAGAGCACTTTCATTGAAGTTTATTTTTTTAAATTCAATTTTACATTTAATGGATGGGCCTCTAGATTCTCTCTCTATTAATTTAGAGAGAGAGAGAGAGAGAATGGATTTAAATGGCTGTAATTTTGTTATCTGGCCGTTTAGTTTCATTAAAATTTATTACATGTTGCACTTCCAACGACAGAAAGGGATCTAAGTACACACAAAATGCGCCGCAAAAAGCCCTCAACACCGCGTTCGGTGGGCACTTCGTAGGCGTTCTTCCATTGGTTAAAAAAGGCCATAACTGTAAACCTTTAGGTAAGTTTTATCTTTTAAAAACGCCTATTCTTCTCTTTCAAGTAGCGTTTTAAACCTAACACAATTTCTTTCGCCAAATCACGGTTTTACACAATGATCATTCTATGACATTTTAATTGACGATTAAATTACTTAATATAAATCGTATTAAAATATTAAATTTAGTTTATTACTCTCTCTCTCTCTCTCTCTCTCTCTCTCTCTCTCTATATATATATATATATATATATATATAATTTTATATATATATATATATATATATTATATAATATATTATTATATATATATATATAAATAATGCAAGACCACAAGGAAAAAGAAAAAATATTCTGAGGCCTTTCGTGTATTCAGCAGTACACCTCGTCACGGAATGACTCCCTTACGAGATGTACTACTGAATACACGAAAGCCCTTGCAATAATTTTTTTCTTTTTTCTTGTGGGTTTGCATCAT
The DNA here is from genome assembly GCA_023014485.1 of Bathynomus jamesi. Classification (NCBI taxonomy): domain Eukaryota; kingdom Metazoa; phylum Arthropoda; class Malacostraca; order Isopoda; family Cirolanidae; genus Bathynomus; species Bathynomus jamesi. The sequence continues at coordinate 750,563 of JAJOZX010001285.1, read as the reverse complement.
TTATTCATTTCATGTGTTTAAGTGTGAAATACATACCATATATATATAAACGGTTAAATATTTAATGTGCAGATGCAGATAAATTTCTTTAACATTTTTACTTAAGAGCTTTACTGACTGTGCCCTGCAAAACATAACGTTTATAACCTTATAAAATTGTTTCTTTGGCCGGGCGTATCATGAGAGTTACTTTTTTCAAAGCTTCGTTATTATTCTTCCAAGGAAGCCAATGTACAGCATGTTGACCTTCAGTGCCAGGTTTCAAATGGGTGCCAGTAAGGTGGCTCACGTGGCATTGGTGAAACCACCATCCCCCTCCGTACTTCTCTGCGCAGTGTTCTATTAAAATAAAAAAAAAACCTGTAATATTAGAAATTTATCGAAAATGTAAACTGATATTTTCAATTTGGTAATTTAATTTTCAATAATTACTTTTTCCAATAATTTGTGGTGAAAGAAATTTTAAGAATTTCTTCAAGTTCCTTCGATCTTCACGTCAGAGATGCGCAAAAACGTATTATTGTAGAATTTATTTAGAATGACACTCGTAAGCTTTATACCAGTAGAAAGCTCGGATGATTTATGTGTAAAGGGTGTCAGGAAATGATTGCCCCCCCCTGTACAGAAGAAACTGAAAGGAATAGGAAAAAACAGACAAAACCACGCGAAAGAGCGTTTAATTTTGAATAAAAACACTTGTTTTAATACCGGGTGTTGCCCCCATTTGCAGCTCTGACGGCCATTAATCGACAGGGGTATGATCCCAGAAGTGTCTCAAAGAGATCGGTATCATGACTCATTTCTTCAAGGACTTCGTTGATCTTTGCAGTCATAATTTCTGTTGAATACCGATTCTGAATGGGTTGTTCCAGCATTAAGGACTCCACCCGATCCTTCAAGATGGATCCGACATGTTCACAGACATTAAGATCGGGAGAATTGCCAGGCCATTCATTATTTCCGAAAAAATCAATGTTATTGTCCTTAAGCAGTTGTTGAGTCGCAAGTGCTTTCATACAGGGGGCTTTGTCGTGAAGAAAGGTTGCCTGTTCAACATCCAAAACACACTCGGGGTCTTTCAAAAACGGAATTACATGTTGGGCTAAAATTACATTTCGAAAATAAGGCCCATCCCAACTGGTTCCTCTTGGTTTGATAACCCAGATGAGCTTCCGAATAGAGAACATAATGAAAACACCCACACATGCTGGATTTTTTACATTTCTCGATACTTCTGGTCGTCTGGGACTTCATCAGGAGTTGTTGCCCAAACCCGATCATTCTGAAAATTTGGTTTTCTGGAGACATAAACGAAGAATTCATCGCTGACAACCAAGTGAAGGAAATCGTCTTCCGTCCATTCCTCAAGATAATCACAAAACCATAGCCGATCTTCAATATTAAGATCACTCTTCCGTGGCTTAGCTATTTCATGCCAAGCACTCAAGCCTTGGCGAACTCGAAATTGATGCACAAGTTGCCGATTGACTATCTTACCACGACGGATAAGTATCTCTTTCGCTACCTCAGAGCAGCTCTTCTTTCGGCGCCGTGATGCAGCAAGCACAATGTCTTTCGATTCTTGAGATAATTTCTCCGGTCTTCCTCCTCGAAATTCTGTTTCACAATCTTCAGGATTCTTATTCCAATTCCTTTTGACAAAGTCTTCTGATCTTTTTAAGCTCTCAGCCACCCAGTGTCGAGTTATGAAAGTTGCACCAGCTTCCTTTGCTTCACCAAATGTGACAGCTCGAATGCGGTCAAGAACTCGCTTTTTCTCTGAATCGTTCAAAATAGATGATGCCATGGTTTCTGTGGGAAAAAAAATGGTAAGAATTAAAATCACAGGAATAAAATATAATGGTTTTTATTCAGATTTTAACCCTCTTTCAAGTGGTCTCGCCGGTTTTTATCTATCTCTTCTAGTTTTTGCTCTGCAGGGGGGGCAATCATTTCCTGACACCCGTACAGTATATCTATAATACCGCATATTAATTGTACTTAATTATAAGATATTAGAGCAATTTAGCAGAGAGGAGGGCAATTCATTTTCAGAACTCCAACAAAGAGAGCAAGACAAAATTGCATATTTGTTTATAAAGATTTGTTTATAAAAAACGTCTGAACAGGTAGAGTAGTTAGAACACCGTGAAAAAAGTGTTAGCAGCTGACGAGGAAGCTTCTAAACAGTGGCTGCATCCTCCAGCGCAGGACACGTCAACGCGAAGAAGCGACGTCAAACCAAAACATCAACGCGCTGGTGGCCAAACTTCCTCAAATCTCCGTGCAGCGGGCTGTCTACGGTTGGCTAGACTGGCAGTCGACGGCCTGTTGCGTGGCACGGTCAGAGTGCCGATCGGCTCCCGGGGCCGGACCTATTCTCAGCGTGCTATTTTTTCAATTACAGGGAACAATTGCGTGCTCCCCGAACTACTCTTACTCTCTGGCGACATTAAGACTACTCCAGGCCCCACTACAACTTACACATGTCACCATACACAAAGACATAGACACAATAGCACCATGAGACACATACAGAAGTATAATATTAACATATTACAGTACAACGTAGATGGCCTCAAAACAAAATCATGCAGCTTAGGAATTCGTACACAAACAAAACATTCACATAGCACTTATACAAGAAACAAAACTAAAACGCACACACAAAACACCCACCATCCCTGACTTCACGGCGATCCGTCAAGATCGTACTGGGGGTAACGGGGGTGGACTCATCACTTACATACGTAAAAGCATTAGCTACACTGATGCTACCCAAAACATTACAAACACAATCCAAGCAGATAACACGAGAGAAATACAGGCAGTTAACATTAAAACACGCGCAAAACACAACACCACACTAATCAACATTTACATCCCACCAGATAGTTCACTCAGGTGCCAGCCAATTACAATCCACAGTTACACAATCTTGCCTCTCTCACTAATGTCATCTTAGGAGGAGACTTCAACGCCAAAGACACTAGTTGGTACCTGCACAACCAAAACAACACCAGAGGCGCCAACATAGCCACACAACTAAACAGCCTCTTCATTCTTAACAATACAGAAGAACATACACACATACCACATCAAGCAGGATACTCAAACTCCTCCCCAGACATAACGTTCTGTTCCCCCTCACTAGCAACACATACACAATGGAGAACAGAAAAACAACTGTCATCAGACCACCTGCCCATCATCATTACAACACATTCTACACTCTGCCCCAACAGCCTTAGGCACACTTACAGAAATTACAAGAAAGCTGATTGGGAACAGTTCAAAATACAGACTGAGGAACAATTCACCACATTAAACAGCACACCCATCATAAACATCGATACAACACTCAAGACATTTAATCAGATTATCAATAATGCAAACAAATACATACCCAAGGGCAACATTAGGAAATACAACCCAAATTACACTAGAGAAATAGCCCACCTCATAAGGCAACGTAACAACCTCAAATATAACACACAAACACCAAACACAGAAGCCATAAAACAGCAGTTACAACAGCTCAACACAGAAATAAACAACAAACTCAAAGGAAAACAAACAGAAACATTCAGGGAATTCATAACAACACTAAACCACTCCACAGATACATACAGGCTATACAAGACTATAAACAGCATTACCCACTCTAACAGCGGCATTCACACCTCACACGCGGCTATCTGTCGCAGCCAAAATAATATCCCAACATTAGGAAATACAACCCAAATTACACTAGAGAAATAGCCCACCTCATAAGGCAACGTAACAACCTCAAATATAACACACAAACACCAAACACAGAAGCCATAAAACAGCAGATACAACAGCTCAACACAGAAATAAACAACAAACTCAAAGGAAAACAAACAGAAACATTCAGGGAATTCATAACAACACTAAACCACTCCACAGATACATACAGGCTATACAAGACTATAAACAGCATTACCCACTCTAACAGCGGCATTCACACCTCACACGCGGCTATCTGTCGCAGCCAAAATAATATCCCAACATACACACAACAAGCTAACATTCTAGTTAATCACTACGCAAAGATAAGTCACTTAAACAGAGACAACAACCAGAAACATGCAGACAGACAAACAGCCAGACACAAGAAAAACCTACAGACTCGACATGACCATTACACCCTTCAATACAGACCAGACCACCAAGATCATCAAAAACATTAAGAATTCGAAGGCTACTGGACCAGACAACATATCTAACATACACCTTAAACACTTGGGCCCACAAGGAATATTAGCTCTCACAAATATCAGCACATATTCATACCAACACTGTATTATTCCTGACATATGGAAACAAGGTAAAATTATTACACTACTCAAACCAAACAAAAATCCAACAGAACCAGCTTCCTATAGACCCATTACTTTACTATGCACACCTTCCAAAGTAACAGAAAGACTAATCTTACAAATCACCAACCCACACATACCACTATCGCCTACTCAACATGGATTCAGACCTCACCACTCAACCACGACATTACTCACTAACCTCACGCAGCACATCATGGATGGCATCAACTCCAGAAGACCAGCTCAACGTACACCATCAGCAACAATAGACATTAGTAAAGCATTTGATGCTATCCCACGCTTCCCTCTCATAAACAAAATACTCAACACAAACATGCACAATAACACCAAAAGGTGGCTGAGCAACTATCTCTCAGGAAGATACTCACATGTCACATTTAATGGCAAGTCATCCAAAAACAAGCTTTTTCCGAACGGGGTCCCTCAAGGCTCTGTTCTCTCACCAACACTCTTCAACTTATACATGCATGACATTCCAACACCCATAGATAACAAGCTTACCTTATCATCATATGCAGATGATATCACTCTAACATCCACCCACAACAACATCGACACCGCTACAAATAACCTACAAACATACATAAACAGTATACAAGACTGGCTCACACACAATAGACTCAAAGTAGCGCCCACAAAATCAACCATCACCTTGCTTACAAGCAACACAAAAGAACACCAGGTAATTCCACAGCTTACACTAAACAACATCAACATTCCACACACTCACAGAACCAAAATATTTGGTGTCACATACAACACATCATTATCTTTTGCAAACCACATTCAGGACATTAAAACCAAATGTACGTCAAGACTTAACACGCTTAGGGTACTAACAGGCACAAACTTTGGACACCAGCAGGAAACAACATCACTCATATACAAACAATATATTCGCTCAGTTATGGACTATGCTAGCCCATGCTGGGCACCCATTATCTCAAACACACACATAAACACCTTACAAACAATACAAAACAACGCACTTCTTATCATTACAGGATGCACTCAAACAACACCAATAGAACACCTGCACACAGAAACAAAAATACTAAAAGTTAGGGAACATTTAGACATGAGGGGAACACAATTCATGGCAGCAGCGACAACTAACCCACAACACCCTTGCCACTACATGTACAATCATGCACCAACACCTCGCACCATTAAGGTAACACCAGAGAGATATTATAACGAAATACTCCATTCCATACCACGCCCCACAGACATCACACAGTACAGAAAACACATACACACACATCTAACCCACAAAGCACTGACACGACTCGTCCGAATGCGGTCCTAGGTGCGAAGCCGTCACCCATTAACAGGTCAGAGATCAGCCTGAGCAGATCGGATCGAGTTAACTTAGCACGATTCCGATGTGGACATCACCCAAACTTACGGACATATAAACACAGACTAGACAACTCCATAGACGACACCTGCCACCTGTGCCAAGACACACCACAAACAATTGAACACATTATGACGGACTGTACCGCTCTAGCACAACAACGAACACAACACAACATCACTAGTGCGCTGAACCTCTGGTCCACTCCGGAGAGGGCGATCGGTTACCTGCGTGCCGCCGGCTTGCTCGATCAGGGTGGGCTGATCGGCTAAACAACAACAACAACTTAATTATAAACCAAAACACTATTCTAATAATACAGGACGTCCACAAAATAACATCGGGTTATGCCGCTTGAAACTTTCGCTACTATTTCTTGTACAGTGTACACCCTGTACGGTGTGCACCCTGTATTTAAGATTGATAATTCCACGAATACTTTGCTGTAAGGAAAAGAAGTCATGTATATTTTGAAGTTCAAATTCTGTTTTCGAGGTTTTTCCCGACAAGGGATCTCCTCAACTCTGAAGGAAAATAGCTTGGTCGTCAAGGGGCCAAGACTTCTCAACCAGCTTCCAAAGGACCTCAGAAACGTAACGGGGATCAAAGTTGAAGTCTTCAAGAGAAGACTGGATGCCTGGCTCAGGACGGTACCAGATTAGCCGGGCGTGCCTGGCTATGTACGGTGGAGAGCGCAAGAAAGCAACTCGCTCCTCCACCAAGTCAGACCCAGAGGCTGGGCCACCAGCTTGACCTCCGTGTGAAGAGAGACCAACGCACGAAACACTGTATTATTCCTGACATATGGAAACAAGGTAAAATTATTACACTACTCAAACCAAACAAAAATCCAACAGAACCAGCTTCCTATAGACCCATTACTTTACTATGCACACCTTCCAAAGTAACAGAAAGACTAATCTTACAAATCACCAACCCACACATACCACTATCGCCTACTCAACATGGATTCAGACCTCACCACTCAACCACGACATTACTCACTAACCTCACGCAGCACATCATGGATGGCATCAACTCCAGAAGACCAGCTCAACGTACACCATCAGCAACAATAGACATTAGTAAAGCATTTGATGCTATCCCACGCTTCCCTCTCATAAACAAAATACTCAACACAAACATGCACAATAACACCAAAAGGTGGCTGAGCAACTATCTCTCAGGAAGATACTCACATGTCACATTTAATGGCAAGTCATCCAAAAACAAGCTTTTTCCGAACGGGGTCCCTCAAGGCTCTGTTCTCTCACCAACACTCTTCAACTTATACATGCATGACATTCCAACACCCATAGATAACAAGCTTACCTTATCATCATATGCAGATGATATCACTCTAACATCCACCCACAACAACATCGACACCGCTACAAATAACCTACAAACATACATAAACAGTATACAAGACTGGCTCACACACAATAGACTCAAAGTAGCGCCCACAAAATCAACCATCACCTTGCTTACAAGCAACACAAAAGAACACCAGGTAATTCCACAGCTTACACTAAACAACATCAACATTCCACACACTCACAGAACCAAAATATTTGGTGTCACATACAACACATCATTATCTTTTGCAAACCACATTCAGGACATTAAACCAAATGTACGTCAAGACTTAACACGCTTAGGGTACTAACAGGCACAAACTTTGGACACCAGCAGGAAACAACATCACTCATATACAAACAATATATTCGCTCAGTTATGGACTATGCTAGCCCATGCTGGGCACCCATTATCTCAAACACACACATAAACACCTTACAAACAATACAAAAAACGCACTTCTTATCATTACAGGATGCACTCAAACAACACCAATAGAACACCTGCACACAGAAACAAAAATACTAAAAGTTAGGGAACATTTAGACATGAGGGGAACACAATTCATGGCAGCAGCGACAACTAACCCACAACACCCTTGCCACTACATGTACAATCATGCACCAACACCTCGCACCATTAAGGTAACACCAGAGAGATATTATAACGAAATACTCCATTCCATACCACGCCCCACAGACATCACACAGTACAGAAAACACATACACACACATCTAACCCACAAAGCACTGACACGACTCGTCCGAATGCGGTCCTAGGTGCGAAGCCGCCACCCATTAACAGGTCAGAGATCAGCCTGAGCAGATCGGATCGAGTTAACTTAGCACGATTCCGATGTGGACATCACCCAAACTTACGGACATATAAACACAGACTAGACAACTCCATAGACGACACCTGCCACCTGTGCCAAGACACACCACAAACAATTGAACACATTATGACGGACTGTACCGCTCTAGCACAACAACGAACACAACACAACATCACTAGTGCGCTGAACCTCTGGTCCACTCCGGAGAGGGCGATCGGTTACCTGCGTGCCGCCGGCTTGCTCGATCAGGTGGGCTGATCGGCTAAACAACAACAACAACTTAATTATAAACCAAAACACTATTCTAATAATACAGGACGTCCACAAAAACATCGGGTTATGCCGCTTGAAACTTTCGCTACTATTTCTTGTACAGTGTACACCCTGTACGGTGTGCACCCTGTATTTAAGATTGATAATTCCACGAATACTTTGCTGTAAGGAAAAGAAGTCATGTATATTTTGAAGTTCAAATTCTGTTTTCGAGGTTTTTCCCGACAAGGGATCTCCTCAACTCTGAAGGAAAATAGCTTGGTCGTCAGGGGCCAAGACTTCTCAACCAGCTTCCAAAGGACCTCAGAAACGTAACGGGGATCAAAGTTGAAGTCTTCAGAGAAGACTGGATGCCTGGCTCAGGACGGTACCAGATTAGCCGGGCGTGCCTGGCTATGTACGGTGGAGAGCGCAAGAAAGCAACTCGCTCCTCCACCAAGTCAGACCCAGAGGCTGGGCCACCAGCTTGACCTCCGTGTGAAGAGAGACCAACGCACGAAACAACGTAAGGTCCGATAAGGTATATATATATATATATATATATATATATATATATATATATTAATAATAACTAATTATCTAACTTATACTTTTATAATTACTTTTAAAAATATACCAAATAAATATTGAGTTTAAATCCATTTCTAGAATTTAAGCAGGAATTAATTTTTAATATTAAAGATATTAATTTTTAAATGCCTAATAAATTATGGAATATGGAATATGGAATATGGAATTAATACTATAAACACCCAGGAATGTCTGTCAGTCTGTCACGCTCGAAAAGAGAAGAAGATTCTTGATATATATATGGGCGATATTTGTATTTTAATGCAACCATTACAGACTAAATATTTTTACGGCTTTCAAAAAGGGGGGTTGGGGTAATGGGGGAGGAGTGGGGTAATAGGGAGGGGTGGGGGGTAATGGGAGAGGGGTGGGGTAATGGGGAGGGGGTGGGGGTAATGGGGGAGGGGTGGGGGTAATGGGGAGGGGGTTAGCCCCCAAGTTGCATAAGGGGGGTGAGGGTTTTTTGGGGGCATTCAGTTGACCTAACCGGGCATTCAATTAACCCGGGCAACATTCTTTTCTATAGTTTTATTGACTGAATAATTGACTCCCCGGTAACTGGGGGGGGCCTGCGGCTCCCCAATTACTGAGGCCAAAGGCCCCAGCACCATGGGCGTAGCTAAATGGGCCCGTAGGGCCCACTTTAGCTAGTATGTATATAAAAATGAACAAACATAATTGTTCGCGTGTATGTATTTATGTAGGGCTATGTATTGATCGTTTTGTAGGGAAAACCCAATGAAAACCAATAATGGTGAATAAAGTTTTTCACATAAAACCTTATTTATAATAAATTTGGTTTATTTGCTTCCGCCCCAATTGTTCATTCTGACGAAAGTGAAGCGTGTTGCTCCACCTTAGACCTAACGTGGAATTTAAACCACGACCTGCAGTGGTGGTCAGAAATTATAAAGTCTTTGCCCGGACCCGCTCTCACGACCTCCCAATCAGCAGTCCAGCGTCTTAACCACTAGTTTACCCATTTATCTACCAACCAAATTTATTGTCTGAAAGGATGAACAACTGGGCTTGCTGCGCGCCGACTGCTGTCACCGGAAATCCAACCCAGGGCCGGTAGATTCGTAGTCAGCGTAGTAACTACTATACCACAAAGGCGCAATAATTCAGACTCGGTACCTTCCCCGTTCTCGTGTACCATCCCTCTTATTAATTGTATCTAAAAAGATGCTGAGAGACTGATTTTGGAGTACTCATTCGCTCATACCATTACTAGCATCTTCACTAGCGTTATTATTATTATTATTGATTAATTTATAATCATTATCTGAGAGTCTTATGTAGTGTGATTTTGTTCTGAATCTTTGACTCTCATACCGTGATTTATAGAGTCGACAAGAGGCTAAGTTTAAATAGTCACAAGTCAGAATAATTGAAGAATCGATTTATCTTACAAATAAATTTGTATTAGCCATTACCCATTCTCTGTCTTCTATATCCTTTCGACAGAGTACTGAAGTTATAATAATAAAAGGTAACGAAAAATAATTAGCTTTAGGTTGGATCGTAAGTATTGTCCGGAGAAGCTGATATTTCATTGGGTGTTTTGAACTTCATGGGATCCTCATTTAAATTGTTAAAACACTATATCTATAATAATAGGTGTCAGAGACTAAACACCCATAGAACACGAAATATAATATATATATATATATATACCTCGTTAACCTCGTTTCGGTCGCCTCTAGTCCTGGCTTGGTGGAAGAGCGAGTTGCTCTCTTGCGGTCTCCACCGTACATAGCCAGGTACACACGGCTCATCTGGTACCGTCCTGAGCCAGGCATCTAGTCTTCTCTTGAACTTCAACTTTGACCCATGTAACGTTTCTGAGGTCCTTTGGAAGCTCGTTGAAAATTCTTGGCCCCCTGACAACCAAGCTATTTTCCTTCAGAGTTGAGGAAGTCCTTTATCGGGCCTTTAATTTGGGAACACTAAACATTCTGCCTTTCCTGTTCTCCAGCGTTGTTTGGATGGTAATTGGGTTTAGTTTGAGGTTTGGTACCAGTTTTTCGATCATTTTCCATATGTAAATTATGGTATACCTCTTTCTTCTTATTTCCAGGCAGTACAGATTTAGTTTACGTAGTCTTTCCCAGTAGTTCAGTTCTTTGCAGCCATCAATCTTGACTGTGAAATGTCTCTGCGTTTCTTCTAGTTTATTAACTTCTTCCTTTTTATATGGGGGACGTCAAAACTGAGCAGTATTCAAGTTTTGGTATGATCAGTGTTCTCAGCAGGGGAATCATTACTGTCTTGTCCCTCCTTTTGAACGTTCTTAGTACCTGTCCCGCGACTCTTTTCGCTTTGTTTATTGCTATCTGATTTTGTGTTTCGAATTTGGCATCATCGGTTATTATTACCCCCAAGTCGACCGCTTTCGTGCTTCTCTGAATTTCTTGTCTATCTGGAGCATAATATGCAGTCTGTTCAAGTTCCTCATTTCTACCATCTCTCAAGAGCTGAAATTTCTTGGTGTTAAATGTCATATTGTTGTCTTCTGACCATGTGTATATTTTGTTCGTGTCCCTCTGCAAGGCCTCCACTTCATTTGCATCGCTGATTTTTCTGCTGATCTTTGGAATCGTCCGCAAAGGATGTTACTATACTGTTGCTGTTCACTCCGCTGTCTATGTCTGTTAGCATGATAATGAACAGGAGTGGGGCCAGCACTATACCTTGTGCTGAGCTGCGTACTTCTGATTCTGATGATGATACACCTTGAATTTTGACCACCTGTAGTTGTTTTCTGAGGAAGTTGTAGATCCATTTTCCCACTTTGCCTGTTATTTCCACGTTTCATTTTATGTGCTATTATACCGTGATCGCATTTGTCGAAAGCTTTAGCAAAATCCGTGTATATAACATCATAGTTTTCATTGCCTTCAAATGCATCTAGGATATTGTTATAATGCTCTATAAGTTGTGATAGGCATGATCTTCGTGATCGGAATCCGTGCTGATTTTTGTTGAATCTTTCCAATGTCTCCAAGAAATCATATATTTTCTCTCTGACTATTCTTTCAAATATTTTGGTGAGGTGGGACGTCAAGGACACTGGTCTATAGTTCTTTGCTTGAGATCTATCCCCGCCTTTATATATAGGGACATCTCTTTGGACACTAATTACTCGCTATTAGTCAGGGGGTTTAATCCAAAAAACACCCCGATTGTTCCCTTTGTTCCAAAAGTACCATTTTTTTACCAGGGGTAGATATGACCATAAGCATTCATTTTTTTGCGGGAGCCAACATGGGCTCTCCCTGTGGCGGCCATTATGGACGAATCCAAGATGGCCGCCATCTAGTCTGACATTGGGCGATAAAATAACAACCAATCATAGTAGAACAGCAAATAATGACACTTTTTGTATGTTTTTGAGTATAGAGAATCCAGTTCTGATATTTGTTTTTAATTCAAGATATACGTCAGGTCGTATATATCCACATTTGATATTATTTTATAAGAAATGTACATTTTATGTCAATTGAATCATGATACATAATTATTGCACTTAGATTTGTGGTTGTAACAGCTATATTAACTTTTACATTGGATTTCTACTGACATTTTGTCCACTATTAATCTATTTTTTATTATTTTTGCAGGTGTTGGCATACCTGTATTCCTCTGAAGCAAGTCTATGCGGTGGTGGTCTTCTTCACATTCTAGTCTCTTCAGGCCTGCAGATATGAAGATCTCGTTAGTGTGTAGTTAGTAGTGTGTAGTAGAACATTAATACCTCAACATGTCTACTAACATAACTGGAATTAATTGGACACTGTGTTGCCTATGTCAGTCCAGCAAAGACGAGGCATTACAACAGCCAAAAGAACAGGGATATTCATCTCTTGAAAGAGATCTGAATGATTTTGTGCAGCTCAATGCTGTTCCATCTGGTATCAAGGTTAGTGAGCTCGATGTTGGCTCAGGAATTGCAGCAACCCTCCAATCACATGCTGCAGTGTATCATAAAAGTTGTAGGAGTGCATGCAACAGTTACAGGGTAAAGCGGGCACGAGGAAAAGTGGCCACGCAAGATGAATGTGCAGCTGGGATAAGTCCGAAGAAACTCAGATCAAGTTACGGATCACCTCCAGAAACATTATTCTGCATCATATGTCTGGGTGAGGATCAGCATGATCTTCATAGAGCCTTAAGTGACAACATTGATCAAAATCTGAAGAATTGGGCAAAAACAACTAACAACTGGCATTTATATGGGCGCTTGACTGCAGGTTCTGATGCACATGCAATGGATGCATGTTATCATGTACAATGCTATTGGCGGCTTCGTGATGGAGCTCGTGCAGTTGAACGTCGATCTTCAAGTGAACCCAAGACTCCCCCATTTGATCCCATGGTCATAGCACAGTTAGTGGCATTTGTGGATGACTCTCAGTCTGAGGTCCACAAGTTGTCTGACTTACGGGAAATGTACAAGATAATGATGTCAGATCTAGGACATCCCTGTTCTGGTAGAGAACCTCATGCAACAAGATTCAAAGACCATCTGCTTGAGCATCTTCCTGAGTGGGCTTCCTATGCACAGGGGAGAGATGTATTCATTAGCCACAAGGCAAAAGTGGGTGCTGTGCTAGAACAAAGCTATCATTCCTCACAAATCAATCAAGATGAAGCTGTGTTATTGATACGTGCTGCTATGGCACTACGAAAGCGAATCCTTCAGAAACAAGAGCCATTTAATGGTTCATTCTCTCCACAATGCCTGACGTCCCCCATAGAAGAAACACTGTTAGGTTTCATCAATGTTGTCCTCCAGCTAAAGGTAATATCGATAAACATAGTAGAGAGCAATCCAACAGTGATGCTGAACTGGGCACAAGGGCGAAGATTGCGTGCACACTGTGCCAACTGCTGATATTCAACACAGTAAAATATGCATCTTCATCAGACAGCACCCAAATCCGTCACAATAGGGATCGTGAAACGCAATTCCCACTTTACCATGGTATTAAACTGCATGGAGATGCCAGATTCAAGCACCAGATAGAGAATGCCCATCACCTTGGGCTCTCTGTCTCATATGACCGTGTGATGGAAGTCAAAACACAGGTATCTCTTGCTGTTTGCAAGAGACACACTGAAGACGGTATTGTTCTACCCACAAATACAAGACTTTCAGTTTTCACTACACATGATGTAGACAATCTGGACAGCAACAAAACGGGAAATTTGTCACGTGGTGATTTTCATGGAACATGCATTACTGTGACCAATCACCTATCCAAAGAGAACTTGGGAATTCGTCGACCAGCAATCACACTTGATCCATCTGATACATCAAAACCCAAGTTGCCGGATAGTTATGTAATTGTTCCTCCCATCGAACTCAACACCCGTGACATTCTTGTGCCCAGAATCAACGAAGGTCAAGTTCGGCCGAACCACAGCCTGGTCAACGGTGCCAAAGTAAAAGATGATGCATGGATAGCACATGTTGGAAGAGTGCTGGAAAAGGGTGAGCTTGAAAAACGTGATGTGGTTACGTGGTCAGGCTTCAACTCTCAGCTCATGGATGATGCATCAATAAAGCCAAAGGCAGAGACTGGTATACTCCCCTTATTTCCTGATAAGGCAGCTTCTGCATCAATGATGAAGCACACGATGGAGATTGTGAAAACTACGACTGAGTTCATAAACCCTGGTCAAACCCCTGTCCTTGGGGCTGATCAGCCTCTCTTTGCCATATGCAAACAGTTACAGTGGGAGTTTCCTGACACACTGGGTGAGGATAAGTTTGTGATGCAGTTGGGAGCTTTACATATCGAGGATAAGTGTCAGCTGATGATGGGCAAGGTGCTACGAGGTTCCGGATGGGACACAGCTCTAGCTGAAGCAGATGTCCTCTCCTCTGGACGTGCCCAGTCAGCTTTCGATGATCACCACATAAAGCGTACACGATATGCTCATCAAGTGTCACTTGTTTCCCTCTCTCATTTGAAGCAAAATGCATACTTGCAATACACATCCAATGTGCTGGGGCCTTGTGAGTCATATGAGATGTGGTGTGCAAGGAAATCTGCAAATGTTCACATGTTCAAATATTGGTCACTAGTGATTGAGCTTGAGCTATTGATGTGTCGATTTGTGCGCTCATTAAGAGAGGGTGACTTCCCTCTCTATGTCCAGGTGTGTGATGAACTATGTCCATGGTTCTTTGTGCTGGACCACACTAACTATGCCCGCTGGTTGCCGATTCATGTCAGAGATATGGTTGGTCTTGCTGAAAGCCATCCACAGGTGTACGCAGAGTACCTCAAAGGGAACTTTACAGTCCAAAAGTCTGCTCGTACATTCAGCCTCATCGCGAAAGATCAATCTCATGAGCAGATGAACAAAGTACTGCAGGGCTGTGGTGGAGCATCTGACCTCTATGACAAAACAGAAGCATTAGCATTGTACATGTTGGCAGGTCCTGAATGTGTCAGAATGATAGAAGAGTTTGAGAATGCTCAGAAACTTACAGAAGGACCAACTGGCCACCACGAAACAGCACCTGGGCTACAGTCTAGGTTTTTGAAGGATGTCAAGTCATTCACAAAGGTGGTGTCTGAACTGGGCAACCCCTTCCTGGCCACAAATCAGGAGCTTGTAGCCCTTGACACACACGATGTTATGGAGAATGAAGTAGCAGCATCACTGTCACAGATACAGGAAGTTGGCCAAGCCCTTCATGAGGAGTATTTAAAGACTAGGCTGGACAAAGGGACAGTTCCTATATCAAACACTATAAAGAAAAACAATGTGTACACATTCAGCAATCGGCCAGACCCACGCAAGAAGAGTAGCAAAGTGGGGGTACAGAAGCAAAACAGTGCTCATTACTCAGCTATTCCTGTCTCTACAATCACGTCCAGATGCGGATATGACAGAATTTTTCACATACGAGAATCAGCGAGAGTCCCCTTCACTCTCAGACCGAGGTTCACTCAGAGCTGGAAATAAATCAGACATTCTTGCATGTGTCAATGCATCAACTGGATCTGCCGATCCTGCTAAACAAGTGACAGTTCAGTTGTATGACATGGCCGCCATCGTCCACATTGTGCGTCCAAGTAGAGCATCAACATTTGCTGAATATGTATCTCTACACATCATACCTTTCATTAAAGCACAGATGACTGAAACAGTTGAGCGCGTCGATGCCGTGTGGGATACCTATCCTGAAGACAGTCTGAAATCACTTGCACAGCAGCGGCGTGGTTCAGGAACACGTACTCGACTTGATCCAGATAGTGATGGTACCACACCCATTCCCAAACGAGACTGGCAGTCATATTTGAAAAATGTGGAAAACAAGAAGGAACTGTTCGTCTTTATCAGTAAACAGCAGATCAAGATTGACATGGGTGGAAAACTCCTCCTCAGCACTGAATTAGAAACTGTGCTCTCCAATAAAGCATTTGATATATCAGGGCTCCAACCATGCAACCACACAGAGGCAGATACGCGGATCATTCTGCATCTTGCTCACGCATCATCTCAGGGTCACAAGAAAGCATTCATCCGCACTGTTGACAGTGACATAGTCGTTCTTGCCATTGCTTTCTTTCAACAGCTTGACCTAACAGAACTCTGGATTGGTTTTGGTAGTGGCAA
The DNA here is from genome assembly GCA_023014485.1 of Bathynomus jamesi. Lineage (NCBI taxonomy): Eukaryota > Metazoa > Arthropoda > Malacostraca > Isopoda > Cirolanidae > Bathynomus > Bathynomus jamesi. Next base: position 734,161 of record JAJOZX010001285.1, on the reverse strand, counting down.
ATATTACCGAGACATCCCAGTGCACAGCATTCAATCACAGCTTGGTCCATCAAAGTCGCTGGCTCTACCTCTGTTCCATGCACTAACAGGCTGCGACACTACGTCTCAGTTTCTTGGATGTGGGAAGAAGACAGCATGGACTGCATGGAATAATACACCAAACTTAACTGAAACCATGATCAAATTGACTGAAGACCCCGAGTCCTTCAGTCTAGTATCTCCTGAAATGACACACATTGAGAGGTTTGTTGTGCTCATGTACAGTAAAACATGTGGACAAGCATCTGTAAACGTAGCCAGGCACCATCTGTTTTCTAGTGGCAGTCGATCATTGGACAGCATACCACCTACCCAAGCTGCCCTCTTCCAGCATATCAAGAGGTCATTGTTGCAGGCAAGTTTTGTGTGGAAGCAGTCAGCCACATGCCATCAGACACTCCCTGCTTTTGATAAATGGGGATGGGAATATGACAAGCGCAGCAACCAATGGCTCCCTTTCTGGACAACTCTCGCTGATGCCAGTAAGGCATGTGCTCTTCTCCTTCATTGCGGATGCACTAAAGCCTGCAGAGGGAATTGCAAATGCAGTAGTGCTGGAATTCGATGTACGACACTCTGCAAGTGTGAGGGTGGCTGCCTGAACAATGACGACTATTAATCAGTGAACAGCCATCTATTGGATAGACATTATCATGAGATGCAGTACTGTGAGTAAAAGGAATAAAGAAGATTCTACTTGCGTATATACTAAAGTTTAATAGCAAAAGATGTTGATGCTGACTCTTATTTTTTATCAAGTTAACTATGTAACCTGTACTAGTATTGGTACTCAAGTGGATGTCATTTTGGACAGCGGCCATTTTGATTTGCCCAATATGGCCGCCACAGTGGGAGCCCAGCTTGGCTCCCGCAAACATTCAAATTATTATGGTCATAGCTACCTGTGGTCCAAAAATGGCACTTTTGGAATGATTTGAACAATTATATGATTAAGCCCCCTGACTATATACCAGTAATGGTCCGGTGTCCTCTTTTTTTTTTTTTGCCGACTCGATTCAGTTGCCTTTTGGTTATCTGAAAAATGGATATTTATACGATATCTTTTCATAATCTTAATATTGTTAACGTTAAGATTATGAAAAGATATCGTATAAATATCCATACACGAAGGGTAATTCAATATGCGAGTTTTTGGCATCCAAATGATAACTCCGTCCAATATTCTTAAGTTGACCAAACCGCGTTACGTTTTCTGTATCGAAATGTAAACAAATTATACAATGCAGAGATTTTCGAGGGAGTTTTACAGTAAATATCTTAAACGAGTCAAAATTTTATATAAGCCCATATATATATACACACACACACACACATACATATACACAGGGTGTCTCAGAAGTGGCGCACCATAGGCTTTATTTAGATTTACGAGGTTTACAAGTCGAAATGGTTTATAAGTGCTGTTTAATTACAATATATGTTCGATAATGTTCGAATAATAAAATTAATAGTATGTACAGTTCATCAAAAAGCTCTCTTAAAATAATTAAATTGAATGAAGGCAGCCGGCGCGCAGCAAAACCCAGCTGTTTACCCTTCCACACAATAAAAGAAGTGGTTGGTAGATAAATGGGTACCCTGGGTGCCCTAGTAATTAAGACGCTGGGCTGCTGGTGGGGTGTGGTTGGGATTCCACGTTAAACTGTAGGTCTAAGGTCGAGGGAAAAGCTGACCTTTGTCGGAATGAACAATTCGGGCGGAAGCAAAGCAAAGGTTACCAAAGGTATTCAGTTAATAATAATTATACAAAGCTTTGAGCAAATTATACTGCAGGAGTCCTAGGCAGTTCTACCTGCGATTAGTAGCTACGACATTCCCTCTTCATTCAATAAATTTCAGTCAATACTGATGATGGGACTAAATTTTTCTTATTTTTGCACGTTAATTTTAAAAGTTTTAAATAAATTTATTTCTTAACTATTATAAAAAATTTGGAAAAGTGTGTTGTACAAATTAAAATGAATTAAATAAAGAAATACTGAAAGGGTATTAAACATTTAATTTATTTTTTATATGTATTGGTCTACCAATATGATTACCTTTGCATAGTGACCATCCGACTAAAGTGACCACTTTTCTGCCATCTCGGCAAAAATCATGTATTTAAAATGTTAGTTTTCTCAGTGTAGTGATCACCCCTATTTTTTGTAAAGTGACTCATTTTACCCAGCTAAATATAGTTTTGTTCAGGATTTCATGTGAAAGTAACCGCATAATTTTCATAAAACACAACGAGTTTACAACTTAATCCTGTCATAACTCGTAGCCTACTTATAATTTCTAGAAAATGCAAGTCCAATAAATAGAAGTTTAAAAGAGTGTGATATGGAACAGAAATCCATACTTTTTTTTTAAATTAGTAAAATAATATATTTTATAGCTCAAGCAAGTAATTGTAAAAAGCTGATCATTTTATTACATATTCGGAGAAACAAATTTTCTCTAAAGTGACCACCTGCCACTTTCGTTTGGTCCCGATAGTGGTTACTTTAAACAGATTCCAATGTATAGTAGCTTAGCATCTTATGATAGGAATGGCGGGGTAGGGGAGGAAGGGAACTGGTGTAGGGGCGGAAACTTGTTTCAGAGGGTGTAGGGGTTATGTTAAAACATTTCTGCATCGTGACAAACCCACGGATCTGACATAACTTCGTCAAAGAACCAGAGCGGTTATTGTATCCATTCCAGAAGTTTTGCTAATGATCTAATAGAGTTCGAACGTCGCATACGCATTGCAAAGATGAAAAATAGTCATCATGAGAAAATGTTCTATTTCTGGACAGTTTGGAAATGTAAATAACTAGACATTATTTTTCGGACACAATATATATACAGGGTGTCCATAAATGTTTATCCTGAAAACAGTATGCTCTCATGTTTTAATGACGAATCTTACATCCGTTTTCTTTTTACAGGTGATCTCGTACACGCATAGAGTTTCTGTGCTGGTGTGTTTCGTCTACCGCATTCGCCGCTAGGAGCGCTGTAGTAGCTGTTCAGTTAAGATGGCGTCTGTGACAGAGAAGGCACAATGTGTTGTGTGGCTTGCAGAAACAAAATCTCCTGTCAGTGTTCAGCGAAGGTTCAGAACAAAGTATGGAAAGAATCCACCTGATGTGAAGTTAATTAAGTCGTGGATGAAAAAATTCTTGGAAACTGGAAACGTGGAAAAGGGAAAGAGCAGTGGTAGACCATCAGTTTCCGATGGGACGGTGGAAAACATTCAAACCGCTTTCACACGGTCACCAAGGAAATCGGTGAGACAAGCTTCATGCTAACTAAAGATACCGAAGTCTACGGTACACAAGGTGTTACACAAACGTTTGAAGTTACACGCCTACAAGGTACAAATTGTTCAAGAACTGAAGCCTGATGACCGTCCAAAACGTGAACAATTCGCATTGACATTTTGAACAGCATTGACGAGGATAATGACTTCTTGTTACGCGTCTGCTTTTCAGACGAGGCTACGTTTCATCTTAGTGGTAGAATCAACAGACACAATGTGCGTATTTGGGGATCGGAAAACCCACGTGCCGTAAGGGAGCATATTCGGGGCAGTCCGAAGATCAATGTCTGGTGTGGACTAATGCATGACCAGATAATTGGTCCTTTCTTCTTCGCTGAGAACACTGTTTCCGCAACTATGTACCTGGATATGCTCACCAATTACGCCATCCCCCAGCTGCAGGACAGGCAGCCAACTGTCATCTTCCAACAAGATGGGGCACCCGCTCATTGGGCGCATGTTGTTCGTGAAACTCTCGACGCAACATTTCCAAATCGATGGATTGGCAGGGACGGGCCAATCCCATGGCCCCCAAGATCACCAGACATTACCCCGCTGGATTTCTTTCTCTGGGGTCATGTTAAATATTTGGTTTACGCAACAGTTGTTCCAGATATCAGGACATTGCGAGAACGCATTACGGATGCAATTGCAACAGTTAACCCACAAATGTTGGAAAATGTGTGGCGTGAGTGTGAATACCGTTTAGACATTTTACGTGCCACTAGGGGTGCACATGTGGAAGCTTATTAAGTTCATTGACTACATGTATCAAAACTTTGTATGTTTATCTACTTATGATTAAAACTGTGTTTGAATACGAGTATTTATTTAAGTTATAGCATGCTTTAATCAGGGTAATCATTTATGGACACCCTGTATAATTTCAATATACTGTACTTTAAAATCCGAAATATGACTGAACATCTAAATCTAATTTTAATACATTTTATAAAACTAAGGATCTGTCGTAGTGTTGACTTCTTAATGAAGAAATGTATATTTGTACGGCGAAATAGGTCCTATCTACATATATGCGGGTATTGTTTTCATTAACCTTTAAAGTCAATTCCAGTCTCTTTGTATCCAAAACCGAAAGTAGTCATATATTTTCTTAGTTTAAAAACTACATAAAATGGATCTCATGATTTCACTGTGATATATGTATTTTTTTTTAAAGTTTCATTTTTCAAGCATTTCAGAAACTTCGAAAACTTCAGTTTCTAAATGCACCAATCTTCGTATGCCTTTTATTATTTTCCACATTGCATTCAAAAGCTTCAACTTTTTGTACACTGTTGTTACGTATTATATAATCTACTGTGATGTATAAATGGATAACGGTTCCACACAAATACATACACCACTCTTTCCCTTCTATCTCACACAGTATCAACTTTAAGAGATAGAACGCACCATGGTATCCATCGTTATCTGCATCAGTTGTGGAAAAAGAGCTTCCGTTGTGGAAGGCTAATCCGTCTCCGAGGTTGCTTTTGGACCTTACATAATCTGATATTTCGAGTTTGTAATTCTCAGTCTCTCCAGAAACTCTGTGAATAAACATATATATATATATAGATATATATATAAGACTAAAAAAAACTAATAACGTTAAATTTGTGCCATAAAAGTTTGTCATCGTAAATTTCTAGTTTTGGCAGTCTTAAATTAATTTGTATAATTTTAAGATCTTTGCGTGTTATTGTCGAAAACTGTATAAATTTTTGTTATTCATAATTAGAAGGATTCAATTTACCAAGTCAATATTTATCCTAAAAATTAATTAATTTCAACAATCAGACATTATACACACGCAGCCTTCTTCCGTATAATACCAGCATTAAAAGCTGAATATTCTTATCTCTTTAATTACATTTGCATATTCATAATAAAAAATTATAAGTAGAATTAAAAGGAGTCAGGAAATAATAAAAAAACTTTAAAAAATCATGGATAAAAATAATAATTGCAAGTGCTTTCAGACCCGGTAATGCGGACTAAAGGAACTCCGATATAGGTTACATTTGTGAGAAGTAATGGCCGCTTTCTTCGCTCAGGGTTCCATCATACTTTTCTTGGCTTTCGAGGACGGAACAATTAGGAAAAACTTTTTATTCCTTATAATGGAGCAGTGTCTGTCGTGACTCCCTTTTTTATATTTAGAACAATGGCGAGGCAAGGAACAAAAAATTAAATAAGACCCTCTCTCAGAATGTATAATCTTTTTATCAAATGACTCGCAATGTCCATTATACGATTTCTTAAGGAAAATATATATGCAAATTTTTTCAACATTATTGACATCAAATTATTAATAAAGAAACATAAAAGAACGAATATACTATGTACAGTTTCTTAAGCTAAGAATTAACATGCTAGTCACGGGCTCTTACGTTTTTTTCTTTAGTTTAAAGAAAAATATTTAACAAACAACGGCGTTAAACGTGTGTGATCTTTTCATTTATACTGTAGCACCCGCAATTTCTTGACAATTGGTTAGGTTAAGTCGTGATATTTTTGATAAAACTAACGAAAATATCACGACTTAACCTAATCAATCGTCAAGTGCGTACAGTTGACCTAGCCGGGCATTCAGTTAACCTAACTATTGCTATAAGAGAACAATGGGGATGCTATAAAAGAACACAGTAAAACAATGGGGGTGCTATAAAGGAAAAGATAAAACTTTTATATATATATATATATATATATATATATATATATATATATATATATATATATATATATATATATATATTAGGGTGGCTATCAGCATATAGGGACAAAAATTATTTTTTTAACTTTAGAGTTCGGAAGTTTGAATTTTGTTCTTTATCATAAGAAAACTTAGCATGCCATTTCTTAAAACAATCAAATCATATTTAGGGTGGCGCACGGCAGTATAAAACTGTAGAGTAATGTACTGTTAATCAGTAGTAAAATACCCCATTTATTTCTTTGTAAAATTTGCAGGAATTATTATTGAAATGTTTATATGAAATATTCATATGTTTTCAGATATATAGTTGTATTTATTATATAGTATCAATATATGTAACTACTTCTTGTGACTTTTGGCATCTGAAAAACTGGTAAGGAGAAAGCTGCAACTCAAATCCTCAGTTAACTACATGCTGGGGAAGTGCGTATGTGGTAGTAATTCGTGTTCCATTTATTTCACGGTTAGGAGTTTCACGCCTTAAAATTTTAAATTTTTTGCAATCATGGCTAGTACTAGTTAGAGTAATCGTTCTAAAACAGATATATGGCTTGTTGGTCCAACTTTACCAAAAATATTGGGCGATAAACTCCCTTCTCAGCAGCAAGTTTTGGCACATTTATTTTACCATCATTCAGAGATGAAGCGTCCTTTGAAAAATAGTGCTAAGAACACTTTGAGCAGTGTTATGGGTTTTTGGAAGAAAGCCAGTATTCCAACTGCGCATGAATAACATCTTATTAAGCGGTTGCTCAAAATTCATCCTGAATGGAAATCATTACAAAAATGTAAGTCCCGTCGATCTCAAAAGCAAATTTCCAATGAAACACTTTACATCACGACTCAATGAACTATTTGACATTGCACACGAGAATGCTCTGTCTATGATGAAAATAGAAGATAAGAAGTTTCTTATTGCCCAGCGCAGTGGAAGGAAAGGTCACATAGCTGGCATTGATAAAGTGACAATAATCAAGGAAAGAAATAATATGATTAGAGGACAAAATTTTTTTAGCCGCAAGAGAAAACATGAAAAAGAAATACAACAGCTAAGCAAAGTTGCAACAATAGATTCAAGTACCAATAATGATAACTAGTCGATCCATTCGGAAAATAGTACAGCTTAAAAATTAAAGCGTTTTTCTCAGGGTGACACCCAACCACAATTGAAGAAAGCAAGACCACAAAACATAATGACTCCCGAATTAGCGCAAGCTCTAGACCATACAAAAACCAGCAACCGAGCAGCAGCTCATATCGTTGCTGCTACTGCAAAAAGTTTAGGATATGATGTAGAGTCACTATCGATCAATAAAGATTCTATTCGCACTAAAAGGATGAAAATTAGAAAAGAAACTTCAGCTAATATCATTGAACACTTTGCTCCAGAAAACCCCCTAGTAGTTCACTGGGATAGGAAAATGCTACCTGATATCACAAGAAAAAAGTCTGTCGGTCGTTTGTCTCTGGTAGTGACTGGTAAAAGATATCGGCAAGCTTCTTGCAGTCCCTAAACGTACCTCCGAAAGTGCAAAAGCAATTGCGAAGGCTGTTGTTGAAACTGCAAAAGAATTGAATTTAACCAACCAACTCAAAGCTATGTCGTTTGATACCACGGCAAGTAATACAGGAAAGAGAGGAGGAGCCTGCATCCTGATTGAACAAATGTTGGACAAAAATCTTCTGCACCTAGCCTGTCGTCATCATATCCATGAGATTATAGTTGAAAATGTATTTGGCGTCCTTTGGTCCCTCATCAGGACCTGGTATTGCTTTATTTAAGCAATTACAGCGAGAATGGAGTAACATTGATAAGAGTAAGCTTGAACCAGTGATTGGTGATAAAGAAGTGATCTTAGACATATCTGAATGGAAGGAAATAATTGAATTCTGTAAAACTAACCCAGAAGAACGTCAACCAAGAGATGATTACCGAGCAACCAGGTGCTCTACATCGTGCACGTTGGCTAGCAAACGTAATTTATTCTATAAAGATTTATCTCCTCCGTTCACAGGGTCGTCTAACATCGAGAGAAATATCATCTTTAAGAAGATTCAATTTATTCACTCCAAAGACTTATGTAAAAGCATGGTTCCAATACCCCCAAGCAACTTTAGCTCCTGCAAATGACCTTGAGCTCCTTCATCAATTAAAAACTTACCGTCACTGTCGTCTCCAAATCTGCAGGCAAGGCATTCGGTAATCATTTGTGGTATTTAAGTGAACGTCTGACTGGTCTCTCTTTCTTTGATGATCGTGTACCTTTAGAAATGAAGAGATCGATGGTCGCAGCTCAGTAGTATAGCCGCAAAAAGGTAGAGTGCAGGAATGTTGCAATGTTGCAAAGGGGGGTAGGGGTTGCAAAGGGGGGTGGGGGTATGCAACAACTCATTGCTGCAAAGGGGGGTGGGGGGATGCTGCAGGTGCAACAAGGGGTCATGAAACTTGGAGGCTGCGTTATCCCCCAAGAGAAAGACAGGAGGAGAGAAAGGAAGAGAGTTGGCTTAGAAGGCGTAAATGCTTTGTTCAGGTTGAGTTGTCAGATACCACTTTTTATTTTAATTGTTCAGGTATACATTATTAGGGCGAGTTGCCAGATACCATTTTAATTGTTCAGGTATACATTATTAGGTTGCCAGATTGTATCATTTATTTAATTAATTCTTAAAAGTTGGCTTAGAATTCCGCTAGTAGGTTTAGAAGGCGTAACCAGCCATTTGGTATAATTGTTTACAACCATAAGAATTAAATAAAACAACATTACATCATTCTGTTTATTATAAATATATACAAAATAAATATACAATTGAATGATCAATTAAAAATAATAATAGTTTAAGAAATATGAACGAGGAATATGCATATAATCAAAAAATATATCCGTCAATATAACAGTACAGGAGAAATATATATATACACACACACAATTATATTATGGAGATATATAGAAAATAAATATACATTGGAATGATCAAAAAACAAAAATAAGAAATAAGAAATAATATAACCATCAACATAGCAGGAATATATACACAAACACACACACACACACAAATATGTTAAAGATATAAATACATTTCACTTTTTTTTCAAAATACTAAACTCGCACTTAATCGAGTCTACAATTACATCATTATTGCTCTGCATTACGCAGTATACGCGGTTTAATAATATTTAACCGCTTAAAGTATAGGGAAACCTGTACTCGATATGAAGGGCCTTCATATCGTTCAGTACTATTTTTGTTCCCACTTTACAACCGGTTGGTAAGTTATCTTTAAATACGTCTAGAATAAAATCAAAAGCACGCACAAAGAGTTCATCGTTAGCCACATTATTGAACACAAGTTTATAAACACGCCTTTCCAATCGAGGGTTTATTTCTACAGACGCGAGCTTTTCAATCGTGAACTCATCTTCACTCAACATAGCGGCAATTGAAATAATCTTCTAAGTTGTTACGACAACTGCTCGTTATATAAAGAAATAGTTCTTCAGGGTGAACGATGTAGGTGAGCTCAGCCTTGTACCGATCAATTGCTTTGTACCAAAGTTCATGATATTTCAAAGAGTCTAAACTTTTTAAATAAACTTCCAGCTCTAGACCATTCTAACCTTGTTCAGCCCTACACTCGGTAAACCCATCGAGCAGAGCGGTGTATGCGTATTCAAGTACTGTATCAAAATAAAGCATATCCGTAACACGCGCGTCTAATATAGGTTTCAGCTTGCGGAATCCGACGATTTCAAACGGTTTCGCGTAGGAACAAGAGCGTTATTATCAGAAGCATTCTTCCACATCAGCCGTATATCAATGCATGGCCGATCGTTATTTATACACAACGTACATACAACCGCGTATGAGGGGGTGTCACTAATCTGCTCTCTTCTTGTACCTACGTTAGCAGGTATTTTATAACGATCTTCACTCCACTTCTCAACTATCACGAAGATTCTATTCATCTCCTCGACACTTAAATAAACAACATTCCGTTTGTTTGTTTGTCTACATTCCGTTTCCAGTACATAGCTAACGGCACCGGATTTACGCCTGAACACGCGCAACGATTTCGTCACGGACACATCGTACGAGGCGTTGAGGATGCTGCTCAAAGGAAGTTTCATCGTATTCGAGGAGCGCACGTCCACTCGGTTCAAGCTCTGAGATAACTATGAGCCGCGTGAGGCACGCAGGTAGGCAGGAATGGTTCGATGGGCGGTTGACTCACCCTGATTCATTCAGAGATGAAGCGTCCTTTGAAAAATAGTGCTAAGAACACTTTGAGCAGTGTTATGGGTTTTTGGAAGAAAGCCAGTATTCCAACTGCGCATGAATAACATCTTATTAAGCGGTTGCTCAAACTTCATCATGAATGGAAATCATTACAAAAAAGTAAGTCCCGTCGATCTCAAAAGCAAATTTCCAATGAAACACACTTTACATCACGACTCAATGAACTATTTGACATTGCACACGAGAATGCTCTGTCTATGATGAAAATAGAAGATAAGAAGTTTCTTATTGCTCAGCGCAGTGGAAGGAAAGGTCACATAGCTGGCATTGATAAAGTGACAATAATCAAGGAAAGAAATAATATGATTAGAGGACAGGGGCTATATCGGCCAAATATGCTGATGTGGGGTTGGCAGCGTAAGACGTTGAGGGCCTGGAGTCTATTATTCTAGACTCAACAGAACGGGGGGCAACTGTGGCGGATGAATAAGGGGATATATTGTCGAAAGGTGCTGCTGGGGGGCTTCTTGCGTAAGACGTTGAGGGTTGGGGCTCTATTACTGGTGGTTGGCTAACAACAGGCGTGTATTTCGGTTGCTTATATTGGGTAGGTGTTTTTTCCGGTACAAGAATTAATTTCGGTTTTAACGTTTTATCATTACCACTTCCCTGAATACACACCAGACAGTTTCCCTCAGGGTAAATTTCACGAACTAGGCACATTTTATAATGTTTTATCTCTCCTAAACTTCTTCACACTCTGGCGCACTATTTGAGAGGAACATATGCCCATATTTTTCCTTTTTGCCTAGAAAACGATACTCGTCTCTAAAGTCTGCTAAAAACTCACGCAGGACACTAGCAACAACCTCACTACGAACCTCATCATGATATACATTAATATAGTGATAAAAATACTTAAGATTGTCCATGATGACGAGATTCACATTTTCAACCGAAGTGTACGAGTACTCGGTATGGTGTAACATGATATAATACCGCTTGTCACACCACTCATCCACAAGACTCACTATCCATATCTGTTGCTTCTCTTCTGCACGCGTTGTTTCTTTTACTTCACGGTATATGTGAGACTTTATAAAGCTTAGCTCTACAACATACTTCAATATATCGTCTGTGCAACGAAAGCCTACAACGCTCTCACCAGAATAACCATAGAGTATTTGTACATGTTGCTCCTTCGCACGATCCAATGTGGTTTTAAAAGAGGCAAAGGAGGGGGGAATAGGAAGTTTTTCGGTATCCACACATCTTGACACTTTGCTGAATACCATTTCATAAACGTTGAACAAGCAATATTAAAGGATGCCATTACTATTTTTCTTCTACGCGGGCGAATACACGTCTGAGCTCAAGGGCTTACTGCAATCAACTGACCACGCAGGGAATCCCAGGTAGTAGCATGACTCACGTTGCTGGTCTTCCAGTGGGCGGAGCTTAGAACTTTCACCTGTGCATACACACACACACACACCACACAACACACACACACAAAGGAGAAAGTGAAACGCTAATTGAAACATGATTTATTTAATAAACGAGATATTCAAGTTATATATATTTACAAATACGTGTAATAAATAAGTTAACAATAGACACATCAAAGATTATATACAAGACATATATATTTACAAATACGTGTGATAAATAAGTTAACAATAGACGCATCAAAGGTTATCAGAGGTACCAGGTAACTGGTAACGTTTCCTATAGGTGTTACGGCACACCTTCGTTCCCCTAAGTTCCTTCACGCCCCCCAGCTTCTGCGCCCGAAAATTGTGGGTGCCTACAGTTAGTTGGGGAGGCCGATCGCTCTCATCGTCCAAACACACTAGATCCTTCAACGATTCAAAGTTAACAACCCGCCGATTCGCATGGTTGAGCGCAATACCCTTTGCCTTCACGATATATTTCATATCCTCCCCCACCCTCACCCGTACCCCATAAGTTTTAGGTCCTGTTGAGACAAAAGAGTCGGCGTATGCGTTGTCCCCATACTCATCCTTGATCTCATCAGTGAGCTCGCCGAGGAACTCCCCAATAGCAGGCATGTATTCACCCTCCCTCTCTGTGAATATCACGCTATCTGTAGGCATACAATACTCTCCGTCCAAGAGAATACAATAGACCCCAAAGTTTTATGCGGGCGTAGGCTGTTGTGAAGCTGGCCACAGGTATGTTTGTAACCCTTGAGGTATCAGTGGCCAATTCAGTGTTGTTGTACTTTATTATGTAAGTATTACCTATATTCACGATCTCCATGACCTTTTTATCGGGAGCATTGGCATAATCCCAGACTTCATTATAACTTTGTGCCAAATGAATGTTCCCTTTGCCGGTATTCTGTGAAAATTTTCCCCATAGACAGTTTAGACACAACTTTGCACTAAAGCGCTTGCCAGGATTCTTTGCAATTTGGGCACGATCAAGTTGTATACCTTCGCGGTCGCGGTAACGTTGAATATAGGCAGACTTTTCATCTTCGGTATCAACTCCTCGCGGATACCCTGATGCCTCAACCTTATCCTTCAAAAATGCGTTTATATATGGTGTGAAAAGGTTGGGTAGCTTCTGAAACCTCCACACCTCATGTATCTTCAGTATTCTATACCCATGGCGTACGGCTAGGGCCAGCTCAGGACTTGTATATACGCCTCTGATCTTACGCTGGTGGGGTATATGGTTACAATTGCCGTTATTCTCTTCCGCGCACTTCACGCACAGGGGAAACATGAGCTTGTGGTCGATAACGACGGGTAAGATCGGCATCCATAAATTGCGTGGGGGGAGTACGTTTACGAAAGAGAGCCCAAAGTAACGAACATTCAAATTTCTTGAAAATTCATTGATGGAGGGCAGGTTAGGTCCCACCAGTTTCTCAGGAGCGCCCACGGGGTACGGATTGTTCTTCATCACGTATGGGTATAAACAACGGAAATCGTAGTAATGGAGCTTCACACCCTCCGTAGGTGGAAAGTATAGCCTGAATGGATTTGTACGTCCTCCAAACAAGCTATCACCACATTTGAGAGGATCCAGCACCATTGAACGCTTGATCGTGTTTATTTCCTCACGGTACACCTCGTCTGTCTCCATCCGTGCATCATATTCATGCTCCCACAAGACTTTGTGAGTGAACTGGGACCCTATAAGTTGATCAGAAGTGCAGGTCCATGCAAGACAGTCGGCAGGAGATCTACCGTGGATATCTCCGGCGATTCCGCACTCAGGACGGGGGCATCAACCCAAAAAACACGACCATTAATCTTAATGGGTACTTCACCCGTGTTGCGGGCGTGCTTTATGTATACACCTGTCTGTTGCTGTAGGTGTATGAGCCAGTAAATAGCCTTGTGGCCGTAACTGCGGGGGTTGTTTCGGTGAATAATGGCTAAGGTGGCTTTAGGCATGAAGTTATTTTTGAACACCGTAAAACATAATGACGCGATGGTGGTTGCGACTTGCAGCGGATCGCATTTGAAACGGCCTATGTACATCCTTCTAAAGGCCTGGAAACATACTCTAAGCACGCGCACATCATTCACGCAATAACGCTCACATTCATCAGCTATATTATAAGGATTACGTTCATTAAAACTGTTGTAGTATCGATCAAAGTCTTCACGTTCATCTACACTCATACAATCATAGTTAAAATAATGTTTGGGTGGTGGTGGGCCTACGTAGTTTAAAGTCTCGCTGTGAGGAAAGTGTAAGGGAAGTATCCTTTGAAACTTCAGCTGCTACCCATCACCTTGGGTAGCTTTGCTAATTTACAAGGTGTGAATAATAAAGTGTCTTTAAATTGTACATTACCTCTTATTTGCATCTGTATTAATTTGTTGCCTCTTTTCAATGGATCACCTGTAAATATCTCAGAGGATTCGTGCTCAAGCAACTCCTTATAAAGGAACTGCGTGTCAAACTTTGCCCGTTATGGGCGAGAATATACACAGTCATTTTTTGAACTTGTCGGCTAACTTGACAATATAGGACACAAATAGTTTCACAGGACTATCGTGGACATTCGTTTTAAAAACGTTTGTCCGTTTACCGCATTTGGGGCACTCGTCACATTCGATCTCCATACACTCATCGCAGATAGTCTGGCTCACAAGTAAATGTGGAATTACCTCTTTGGTTTCAGCATTCGTATATGTTTCTATATCGTAGTATACAGTTATACAGGGTTTTTTTAGGCTTGCGTCTTTCATATAACATACATGTTTACTCCATCCGCCTTATATTCCTCCTGGCATGTAGGACAGTGAATTTCGTCACATTGTGCTTAAATTTTCCCCAATTATCCATTGTGTGAAACATACCACATTCACAGATTCTCATTTTCCTGCACGTGCCAATTGATTTATGGAGATCAAAACAGTATTATTGAAAATGTGCGTCTACACACATTATCCTCTTCTCAGCTTCAACTACACGGCTTTCACATTTGGAGCTTTTACACTGTTCACATACCATGTGACATTCTTTACAATGTTTCACTATATCATCCGCAAACTCGAGGCACCCCTTACACAAATCATGATGTCCATATTTTCGACTTTTATCGTAACTCGCGTAAAGGCACCTTATATTACGGATGGGGAGATACGTTGCCCTGACACCTAAAATAAGTAGGGGCCTTGTACGATCTCTCACACAGCTTTTAAAAACATACACAGTCCTACGATGATCATCCAGTCCAAACACAACTATACGACATTCATTTCCTTTCTACCCTTCTCAGCTCTTCAGGGCCCATATTACAGTCAAATTCAAGTTCACAGTCTACAGCTAGTTTACGGGCACGTCCACGACCGTAGGCAGCCAAATTTTTTAGCCTGTATTTTGTACAGTAAACATGTGCAAGACTACTGCTATAAAGCCGCAACCACGATCGACGTTTATATGCCGTCTATAAATAGCTTGAGAATTGAGTTAAGAGTATACGGTATGGCACTATGACCCGCAACACGGAATACACGATCAATATTTACGTGAAGTTGTCCATATTGAAGGCTATACTACTTTGAGGGCTGCATTATACGTCCTAATATATATTCTACATCTTCAGCCGCCAAACGTCTAACTGGCACTACTACCCAATAATCATCTACATCACCGTCATCTGACCCGAATCCGAAGGACAGACTCGTCCTGACTTCACGCTCGTCGCGGTTCTGAAGAGCAAACTCTACAATACGCTGTACAACTCGGCGTAGCCCGCGCTCAATTCCATCGCTATACATGGCTCTAGGGTCGACCCTGACTCTATACCGATTTCTAGTCAAGGCTGGGGTGGGGGCTGCGGAGCGCACCAACTCAAACGTTATATCATCCTCAACAGAACGAGTCACCGCTGTGGAGGATGAACAAGAGTTTATATTGCATGATGTGGGATTGGTTGAGGGTTGGGGATCTATTATTGCAGACTCAACAGAACGGGGGACAACTGTGGAGGATGGACAAGGGGCTATATCGGCCAAATATGCTGATGTGGGGTTGGCAGCGTAAGACGTTGAGGGCCTGGAGTCTTTTATTGTAGACTCAACTGAACGGGGGTCAACTGTGGCGGATGAATAAGGGGATATATTGGCGGAAGGTGCTGCTGGGGGGCTTCTTGCGTAAGACGTTGAGGGTTGGGGCTCTATTACTGGTGGTTGGCTAACAACAGGCGCGTATTTCGGTCGCTTTATACCTGACGTGGGGTTCTCTTCATCATACATCCGCTTTGAACCTGCTACCGGTATCGCTGGTGAGGGTTCGTCGGCAGGGGAGGATTCTGTGATCACAACTACACTGTCGTCGGGGTCATCCGTAATGTCGATGATGGGGTGCTGTACCTCATCGTCATTCACGGTTCTGTGGGAGAAGAAAACAAAATATAAGGAACAGCACTCAAAATTTGTAATATTTTGAAATGATCCACTTAGGAGTGTGACGTGTTAGAAATGGACTCTGTAGAAAAATTCAGATTCACGAGCCCATCCACATGTATTATATCTGGACCTACAGGATGTGGTAAAACTGTGTTTATGCTTAAAATCATTAAAGAAAAGGGAGAGATGTTCTCGAAATTTGTGCATAAAGTTATATGGTGCTATTCGACGTATCAATCAGTGTTCAACGAGTACCAAGATGATATTTTGTTCCACAAAGGTGTATATGACGTTAATTCGTTAAAGGGAAATGAACATACAGTCATTGTAATTGACGATCTCATGTTGGAGATGGATAAAACGTTTGCCGAGACATTTACAGTATTCTCCCACCATCTTAACATAAGCGTGTTCTTCATCAATCAGAATCTATTTTTCAAAAATAGATACATGCGCGATGTGTCGTTAAATACACAATATCTAGTCTTATTCGCACAACGTAGAGATGTATCACAAATTGGGGTATTAGCCAATCAAATGTTCCCGAATCAGCGTAAGGAGTTTTTGGAAGTTTATAAAGAAGCTACAAGCACGCGTTACGGATATTTGCTTTGCGACCTTCATCCGCGAAACACGTTTAGGGTGCTTCTAAGAACGAATATATTTCCAAACGAGCCTGAAACGGTGTATATTCCAGAATGACAAAGAGACTAAAGAAATACCGTGAATTAATAAAAATCTATCATCGACTGCCCCGGGCAATGCAAGATGTTTATTAAAAATATCGACTCCGACTTTTTAAAATGCATCTGTGAAATCTGTCTTAACGTTATAAATTGCAATGTATCAATGAAACCATCTCAGAAGGCTCGCCTACGCCGTTACAAGAACATAATACGTGCACTCGCTCGTAAAAGTCAAACTGTAGCGAAGAAAAAACGAATTATTGTACAAACAGAGGGTCATTTCTCCCCATCTTATTTTCAGTTTTGGGTCCTTTACTGACTAGATTAATATAATGAAGAAAGTGGTAGTGATTCCACACGAGGTGTACGCTTCACTGCAAAGGAATCCAGACACGGATCTAGATCCCCGTAAAAGCAGACTTAAAAGAATGGAAAGCGAATTGCTAGCCCTATTAAACAGTGAAAAAACACCTGATGAGAAAAGAATCTTATACCAAGAAGCTCTGCAGAAATTTCTTCACGAGTACGAAAATTATAAGAACCCGACAGAGATTCCTGTGGTTATTAGGCACAGCACGGGGGACGATGGACATGGCGACATAGGACCTGTACCCGACGATACAGCTGACCAACCAAAATTAAGGGATCAGCCACACAACATATCGAGCATGTATTAAAAAGCACCCTCCCACATACATTGAGGAATAAAGGTTTAAGTCTTTATAATCTATTGAATGAGGACCCAGCCATACAATGGACCGATACAGGCGAGATCATTGTGGAAGGATCAAAGGTACAGGGGTCGAATATCGTAGACATTGTCCATGATCTGGTGAGAAAGTGGGATAGGCCATCACCATCAGGATGGAAGCATATTAAAGCAAGACTACAACAAATAAATGTCCCTAAAACGTTGATAGGAAATCTGAACAGGTTAAAAGACTTGGAACATGCAACGCATGTGGCACAATTGAAGACGCCGTCACCCCGGCGGTAACACCTTTGAAGAGGAGAAAGAAGAGGATAAACAACGGTCAACCCTACCCACGTGCCTCTAAAATACGCAAATGGCTAACGTATTAAGTAAACGCTATTATGACATTTCTAACCCAGCCTCCTACGGCGGCGTAGATAGACTGTACAGAAGTGTTTACGGAGTAGGAAAAAAAGATGTTGAAGATTTTTGCGGGAGCAGGACGCTTATACGCTTCATAAGCCTGTGAGAAAAAGGTTTAAAACAGCCAAGACAACGGCTTCCTCGATTGATTCTATTTGGCAAGCAGATTTAACAGACATGCAAAGATATTCTGTGTATAACGATGGTTACCGTTACATTCTATTCATAATAGATGTATTCTCTAGATATCTGTGGCTAGTTCCTCTGAAAAATAAATCACCTGAAACAGTTGCTAAAGCCACCAAAACGCTAATGTTAAAAGAAAACAGGGTTCCTGGCTATTTTTGTACGGATATGGGGAAGGAATTTATAGGCCGTGCTTTTCAGAACATGTTGACAGAGTTTAATATCAGCTATTACACAACCAATTCTATACATAAGGCTTCTTTAGCTGAAAGAGTTCAACGTACCATAAAGGAACGCATGCACCGCTATTTTACACATAAAAACACATACAGATTTCTAGACATTCTGGAATCATTGGCATCATCCTACAACCGCTCACACCATCGCACGATTGGGACAACACCTAACGAAGTTTTAGAAAGAGGTACGCTCCCGAGAAGAGATGGATCACCAACACACCACACTCGCGCGCTTCAAAATCAATGATTATGTAAGGCTGTCGCGTTCGGGAAATAAATTCGCAAAGGGTTTTGAGCAAGGATGGACACGTGAGATTTTTAAAGTTAGGGCTATGAGACCTAAAGGTGAGATAATGATGTATTACGTTGAAGATTTGAATGGGGAAGAAATCTCAGGAGGCTTTTACCGCGAGGAATTGCAGAAAGTGCATTTAATTTAGGAAAAAATGTGTTTAAAATTGAGAAAATTTTAGGAAGCAAAGGTTCAGGAAAGAGAAAAATGTACCTGGTGAAATGGCTAGGGTACCCAGAAAGCTTCAACACCTATATAAAAGCTGATGCAATAATGAAGCTTAAATAGTATGCAACATGGCTCCTAACCATTTCTACGTCACACTCCCGTCCTCCTCGTCCCTGTCTGTACACCCTAACAACACACTAGCCAACTTTGTATCAGAGCTCCATGGACCCATTGAATTGGGTCGTGATTCGTATGAGGTGGGGTTATGTGAACTCCAGTTAACCACCAAATTTTTAACTCTTGAAAAAGCACAGGTCATATTTCTGATCCTTAGAAGCACCGATGAATGCGAAAAATTAGGCATAATCTTAGACAATACTGTACGCTCAACCCTGTGCGGTGAGGGACGGTTCTATAGCATAAATGTTTCGTTAGGAATCGGGCATTATGATACAGCCATGGATATTGTGGAGGGTTTAAACAAGAGTCTTGAAAATTCGTACTGACAAACGATTTACTTTTTGAAATCGTAAACATAGACACGCCCGCATGCACATTGAGGTTAAAATCAACGCTTAGTAAAAATATTAGAGATAAAGAGCTGTTCACAATTGCGGCTGAGGGCCGATATAGCGCAGTCTTCCAAAGAGAGACATTTCACGAGGCACAACGTGACTTGTCCAGCTTAATGTTTCAATTGAAGATGGAGAAATTTGCTGAAAGCTCTCAGTCCCCAGACATGTGCTATATTTACAGTAATATAGTGGAGCACCAGTTTGTTGGGGATACCCAGGCACGCCTGCTGCGCATTGCCCACATCCCCAACCATAGAGGAAGGAGTTTGAGTATTACATATGACAGACCCCATTATGTGAATGTCGCAACTAATTTAATAACCAATATCTCAATATATATAAGAACGATTGAGGGTGAAAACTTCCCATTCGGTAACGGGAGCTTAACAGTGAAGCTACACTTTCGACGCACTGAGTTATAATAGAAAGCCTTTCACCGTCTATCGAGGGGTGAGATACCAGCGCGGTAGTGGACTTGGGTCCATTTTTTCATCCATACTACGTACGGCTGTTCCTTTGCTGAAGAGGGGTGCCAGATACCTCGGAAGGAAAGCGCTACAATCAGGTCTTAACACTGCAGAAGACATATTGGCTGGGGCTAAACCTAAAGAAGCTCTAAAAAAACATTTAAAGCGTACACGGGACGAAATCATCAAAGATGCAAAGAGAAAAATGCGTGGTGGCGGGAAGAAGAAGAGGGCTGTCCGGAAGAAGGGGTCACGTGGTATTAAACGTAAAAGGATATCAAAAAAGAAGTGCTGTAAGCGAATGAAACCTATGGTTGACCACTTTTTTGACTGATATAAGCTAAGGACATTGATCTCATGAATCATAGTTTGTTTACTACTTGTCGAGAGAGGAGGCACTATTTCTAACTCGTCATGGCACGCTTCATCCACCCATGTAGTTCACAATGCTGTAAATCGGAGCTATCCCTTTTTGAGATGCCTCCAACTCAAGTTTCTATTGAGCACAGTGACTTTATTACAATTAACCCTTTAAACACAATTAGTTCCCCGAGTGCTCCTATAGAATTCGTGATACCCAGCTCAGGCCTTACTTTTTTGATCCAAGCTGTGTGCACATGTACGCTAAGCTACGTATAGCCCATTCTGATGGAACGGACTGCGATGACAAATATGCTGTATACCCTGAAACAAACTTTCTGCACTCCATATTCAACCAGTGTGACGTATATTTAAATCAGGCCAACATATCGTCAGGCACGGGATACTATCATCTACGAGCCTATCTGGAAAATGTCCTCAACTTTTCCAAAGAAGCGAAGGCTACCTTTTTAAGTGCCGAGGGATATTATCAAACTAAAGACGAAAGTAGTATAAAGGACAAATTTAAAAATTCTAAAAAGAAGATATACGAGTGTTTTGGACGTCTGCACACAGATTTCACTTTCCAGGAGAAGTTGCTTGTCAACGGGGTGGATATGAAAATAAAGCTCACCCGCACGAGTCCTGAGATCTGCTTAAATCTGGATGCTGATCAAGAAGAGGGAGCAAAGCCCGTTGTGGTTCACATTATGGAGACATACCTCCGCGTACGGCGAGTGAAATTAAGTTCACCAAAACAACTAGAAATTGAGAAAAATTTACTAAACGCTACAGTGAAATACCCTATTAACAGAGTACAAATCAAACTATATACGGTGCCTGCAGGGTTGGCGTCGAAGCAGATAGAAAATCGCCCTGGGAAATCTTCCTAAAAGGATATTAATCGGAATGCAGGACCATGCTTCGGTGAATGGAAAATATAAAAAGAGTGCCTTTAAATTCGAGAATTTCGGACTTAAAAATATAACTCTATACGTTAATGGCATTGCTTTGGGTGGAACATTGGATACGGACTATTCATCAGACGCTGTGTTACCTCTTTGCGCGAGAGCCTATAGTAATCTGACCCATATTGCAGGTGATTGTGATGAGCTCGGTAATGGGGTAACGCAGAAAGAATTCATTGATCAATTTAACCTTTATCCGTTTGACATTACACCTGACTTATCTGCTAGCGTAAATACGCATTTAACCCCACAACAGAGCGGAAACATCTCAGTGAGGTTGGAATTCACGAAGCCTATAGACCCGCCTATTAGTGTACTAGTATATCTCGAGTCGCAAGCCCTAATAGAAGTAGATAGATTTAGGAGCGTTATCACTGACTTTTAAAATGGATTCTAATACACTTCAGAGAGTAATGAATAGTGAACGAGTCACACGTTCCAAATTTATCGGCGTGTTTGCGAAGAATGAAACATTGAGTTTGCCAAGTACGTGAGAATGCGGTAGTCTTATTGTGAACACAGATGTCATCGGTAATGAAGGGATTCATTTGTTTGCAATCTATTTTAAAAATAGGCACCGCCTGTACTATTTTGATTCACTCGGTGCTCAGCCCTGGAGTGACCTCGATATTGTAAAATTTCTCGCTCAGTTACATATTCCCGAAGTTGTATGGAACCCGTTTTGAATACAAGGATATTTTAGTAATACTTGTGGAATGTACTGCATTTCATTTCTCATGCATATGTCACGTGGTAAAGAATTTATAAATTTTTTAAAATTTATTCGACCCGTGTCACACTCAATGAAACGATGAAATCGTATGCAGACACATAAAAAGCTGTTTTCCAATTGTGCGTACTCGTTGTATAGTATAATGTTTTTGTTCGTGTGTATATTTGTAACGTTAGTTTGTATATTCTGTAGTTTAAGATGGTTATTGTACTGATTTCTTTTATTTAATAAATCGATGAAAATATATTGTCTTATTCCCCCCAAAAAAGATCGAAACACACTTACATTATTTCGATGTGACATTCATTATGCTGACTGTTCGGTATATCCTCCGTATTCATGACACGAGATTCTTCAAAAGATTGTATAACACGCGTCAAATCCTCATCAGACCTTAAAGGAGAAAGAATAATGTTCATATTGAATCTTTTTTAATAAAAACATATACAGAGTATACATATTGTAAGACAGACCCCATTATGTGAAGATATCTTTGGTTCGCTCAGAGAAACTCATTTAAGAGGTAATTCCGAATAACATTTATAAAAAACATGCAAAAGATTGCCATAAAAAATTTCAATTTTAGCATAATGGTGAGTATCTAAATGAAGTATTTGACGAGATAATCCATCACGGTCAATCGCGTTAAAAGATTAATTGCAGTAAATGCTGCAGTGTCACTTTCTTGATACAAATCCGGAAAAGTGTAAAGTTCGTGATCCATGGCGGAGGGAATGTTTATTCACTGGCAGAGGGAATGTTTATTCACTGGCGAAAATAGCTACTGTTACACCCAACTGAAAAATATTTCCTTTCATATGCACAATCACCAAGCTCCGCCCCAAAAGATCAAGAGCAGATGTTCATAATGATTGGTTGGCAGTGTAACTGGGTGGAGCTATGATAAGTTTGTGTACCAATCGTAACACCGATATAACGGGTCCATGCTTTGGACGACTAATGGCTTCTTTATATCATCTCCTTAGATTTAATGCTCGTATTACCCCTTGCATTCTCCGTCACGACAATATTTGTATCTATACTTGGTTTTCTCCAATCCATCCCTTTATGCAATATTGTTCACAACAATATTTTATTATTTTGCGCCTATACTAAATTGAGTTTCAAATTTCGGTTGCAAGTCATTTTGCGCCCATACTAAATTGATCCTCAATTTTTCGGGTGCAAATTATTTGGCAACCATACTAAACACAGCTTTCCCAAGATTCCTGACTTGTGGATTTTTACTTCTCGCATAGATGTGTGAATAAATAACCACCCCGCCAGTGCTGAAGCTTAGTTCGGATTCCACGTTAAACTGTAGGTCTAAGGCAGAGTGAATAGCTTAACCATTGTTACAATTCGGCGAGGAGTTAGTTATTATTATTATTACTACATAAAAAAATCTACATTGATATGCACAAATTGTCTTTGTGCATATCACATTTTGCAGCCACACTGTTCCCGGATCAATAATCACTAATGTAAACGAGAGGATTTATAATAGAGAAATTATAAGTGTATCCATTCCTTTATTTATTTATTTTTTTAAATGAAAAGAATAAACAAAACTCTCTCTCTCTCTCTCTCTCTCTCTCTCTCTCTCTCTCTCTATATATATATATATATATATATATATATATATATACACACACACACACGAGATTGGTGTACGCCTGGTGTGAATGAATTCTGTATTTTAAATAAATGAGTCTATAATTTCAATGGTACGTTTTATTTCCCACTAACTGTGTACACGAGATAAGTGTACGCATGGTGTAAATGAACTCTGAAGCTGTTCATTACATACAAGGACAAGAACTACCACAATAAGTAATGCATCCCGTGCAATTTTTGCCCGCCCGTGCTGCAGTTTAGTTCGGTTTCCACGTTAAACTGTGGGTCTAAGGCGGAGTGAAATGCTTAACCATTGTTACAATTCGGCGAGGAGTTAGTTATTATTATTATTACTACATAGAAAAATCTACATTGATATGCACAAATTGTCTTTGTGCATATCACATTTTGCAGCCACACTATTCCCGGATCAAAAATCACTAATGTAATCGAGAGGATTTTATAATAAATAAATTGTAAATATATCCATTCCTTTATTTATTTAAAAAAAAAGAAAAGAATAAACCAAACTCTCTCTCTGTATATGTATATATACAGTATATATGTATATATACACACACACGAGATAGGTGTACGCCTGGTGTGAATGAATTCTGTATTTTAAATGAGTCTATAGTTTCATTGGTACGTTTTATTTCCCACTAACTGTGTACACGAGATAAGTGTACGCATGGTGTAAATGAACTCTGAAGCTGTTCATTACATACAAGGACAAGAACTACCACAATAAGTAATGCATCCCGTGCAATTTCTGCCAGCCCGTGCTGCAGTTTAGTTCGGTTTCCACGTTAAACTGTGGGTCTAAGGCGGAGCGAAAAGCTTAACCATTGTTACAATTCGGCGAAAAAGAGTATGTGTGTGTGTGTGTTAATTTTTGAAAAATGTATAATAGTAATAATAATAATAATAATAATACATCTTTCCAATTCAATAACAGAGATGTTATCTATGAATATGACACCATACAAATTATGTGTAAATAATAATAAATAAGTTGATAAAATATAAAACATTTTTTTTATATAAAAGGTAGACAAACGCATGGAGAGCTAGAAAAGGTGGATTCGAGTCTTTGAGAGAGAGAAAGTTCAACCCAAATTCCTTCTCGCCAGTTTGCGGTTTTAAAAGGCCTCGGGCTGGACCTTTTCGCTGGATCTCTTGCTTACCTGCCTCCTTTCGCTGTCGTCTGAACACAATGTTAAAACATTATTCTAAGAGTTAATATTAGGATTCGTTTTAATAACTGAAAGAAAGTAAATAGAACGGCGTCGTTTAATATTAGGATTTCTTATAATTGTTAATATTGGTTTTAATAACTGATTCTCTTAAAAGGAGAAAATTCATTTGGTTTAAATTAATATACTTTTGGTTTCATTTTTCTGATTTTCATTCACATAATATATACAGAGGTGTGTGTGTGTGGTGTATAGATTTGAGAATGTTAATGGAACGATTTCTTTTGCTAAGCCAATTGTTTCGTGAATTTTTTAATGTTAATATTGTTTTAATTCACTTTAAGGTGAAAATCCGTTTATATATATATATATATATATATATATATTATATATAAGGAATGGCAAAATTAAATAGACACAGTTAATATGATTCTATATATATATATTATATAAGGTAAGGAGAAAGTTTTCAATTGTGTGTGTGTGTGTGTGTGTTGTGTGTGTGTGTGTGTGTGTGTGTGTGTGTATTTCGTCTGAACTATTATTTTGACGATTGTACGTATTATATTATTTTTTTGTGCAGTAGAAGGCAAATTCTATTTATTTAATTAATAAACATTTTCTTTTTGTCAATTTCGATTTTCAAGAGAAAGTCTGTATACCTGTACAATTAAAATATAAAAATGGTATCTGGCAACTCAACCATCATCTATATATGACCCGCTTGGCTTCGGAGCTGGTAGTTTGATGCGAACTTCGGCCGAATAAAGAACTCTCTCCTTCCCTTCTTAGGTTAAGACTTAGCTTAGTTTCCCTTTGGGGGGTTAGGACATCCCACCTTGTCCCCCCAAAGTCCTCCTCCGTCTATCCTTTCTCTCTTAGGCTAAGGCAACCCCTTTGGGGGGAGGTCATCCCTCCTTCTCCCCCCGAAGATCCCTCCCCTCTCCCCCCCTTCAGGTGTACCCCGCCCCATGGCTCCTTCTAAGCCAACTGGCTGCTTAGGGGTCTATAAGAGGACGGCGGGTCAGCTGAAGCGTTATTATGCACTTGGCAGGAGCCAGGTGAACACCTCTCTTCCTTTCTCTCCTTCTCCTGTCTTTCTCTTGGGGGATAACGCCGCCTCCAAGTTTGATGACCCCTTGTTGCACCTGCAGCATCCCCCCACCCCCTCCGCAACATTGAGTTGTTGCATACCCCCACCCCTCTTTGCAACCCCTACCCCCTTTCCAAAACCCACCCCTCTTTGCAACCCCTACCCACTTTGCAACCCCCACCCCCTTTGCAACCCCACCCCCTTTTGCAACCCCTGCTCCCCTTTTGCAACATTGATCATTATCTCTTGCAACATTGCAACATTCCTGTACTCTACCTTTTTGAGGCTATACTACTCAGCTCTAAAAAATGAAGGAGATAAATGCCCTCCAAATAGAATTTGTCCAACGATTGCTGAAGGAAAAGACCTGTCATCATTTGTCACAGCAAACTCTCGACAACTGTTCTCAATTTTAGGGTTGGAAGATGACTTTCTAACTTCTGTGGACCCAGCTCAATGAGAACAGATTCCAGATTATCAAAACGCTTCCAAGATTCTTAAAAGCATGAAGGTTGTCAATGCTATAGCAGAAAGAGGAGTAGCATTGATAAAGGATTTTAACGCCTCTGTAACGAGAAATGAGGAACAAACACAGTTTTTGCTTCACGTCGTTGAGGAACATCGTAAAACATCCCCAGATGCAAGAAAGAAAACATTAGTTGAAGGTCTCCAAAGTTCAATCAGGCGACAATGAGTTGTTAGCACAACGAAACCCCCTCCATTGAGAGGATAATACTCACCCTTATGGGTGAGGGGGACCTGGAGCTGAACTCAAAAAAGATTAAGCTAAAATCTTATGGACTATTGGCGGCACCTCTGAAACATTTCCGATTTAACCCTGTAACGCCGAACGTTTTTGTAGGGTTAAGTCTAAATGCGTGTATTTGAAACGGTACGTATTCGACCCAGTCGGCGTTAGAGGGTTAAATACAAATTGGTATTCTGAGTTTTTTAGGGAATAAGAGCAATAGTATGGGTTTCGAACTTAACATTTGAAGATTATGTTTATACAGCCACCCTAATATATATATATATTATATATATATTATTTCATGAAACATTATTGCCATGTAATTAAATTATTTATTCATACAATGATCTATTTATTTTTTATTTTCAAGGGTTAAAAATCCCATGCAATTGGGAAGAAAGATTCCCTAAATGTAGAAAAACTGTTGGCAGGTCTTCATTTGTTAATCAATATTTTGTTGATAGCTAGTTCATGTATGGGTTTATTGGTTAATAATCTTTTTGTCGATTCATCGGCTTAATATAATAAAATGAAACTATTATTGATTCACAATACTTCCTAAAGTATGACACTCAAATCAAATCAATATCTTTAATCTATAATAATAAAAGGACGCGCGCGCGCACGCGCGTGTGTGTGTGTGTGTGTGTGTGGTGTGTGTGTGTGTCTGCATGAAACATGAAACTTCACACACATATTGATTAGGTCCCGAGATTGTGCACCTGAGTGTTGAATGCCCGGTTAGGTCAACTGTACGCCCTTGACGATTGGTTAGGTTAAGTCGTGATTGTTTCGTTAGCTTTAATGAAAATATTACGACTTAACCTATCCAATCGTCAAGGGCGAACAATTAACCTAACCGGGCATTCGATTAATCTGATCGGGTATTTAGTTGATCTAACCTGGCATTCAATTAACCTAACTAATAACAGCTAATAACAGCCTTCGAACTACAAAAAATATTCCGCCCGTCGGCTGGGGATATTTTTGCCACCCGCACGAAGGGCGGGTTCTCTGCTAGTAAATAAATAAATTGTAATTCATTTCATAAGTTTAGGCCAATCCTGTTCAAACTTTGTATGAACTGAAAATCTTTTAATTGTTAAATTTTGTAATAATGAAAACTTCGGAGAAAGACAAATAACTCTTTTTATGTAGAGCTTTTAATCTCGCTTTTTACGCTACTTTTAATTAATTCTCAATTAAAAAAGGAAGAAAATTAATTTGCCTGAAGGATTTCCAAAAGGCGCGACCTTCCTTTTCGTTCCAATCTTCCAGAAGTACGGCCGCTTCCCAAGGTACCTGGCTCGTCAACGAGTGTAGAACTTCGTTGCCTTCGAAAAAATTAGTTATAATTACAAAAAAATTATAATCCACACAACATTAATAATAATAATAATAATAATAATAGTAATAATGATAATAATAATAATAATAATAGTAGTAATAATGATAATAATAATAATAATAATGAGTGCAAAACAGTATATTAAATGCTAACACAATTGTCACTCGTGAAAATTAGAATTTCTAATTAAAAATGTATATGAATTACATCTTAATTTTAAATTCATTATTAAAATGTAAACAAAATTCCCGAGGGGAACGTAAAATCTGTGAAACTATTTTAAGTTGAGGGGAAAAACATCCCGAAGTGATTACGTTGAACGGGATCACCAGAGCATCCCTGAAACTGTTAACACTAGTAGTATCGTTAGAAAATTATTTCTTAGCAGATCTAAGAAATTTTTTAATAAATTTGGAAGGATAACCCAGATCTTTTAAAGAATCTTTGCTGTAACAAAGTTCAGACTCCAAATAAGAGGGGCTACAGATTTTTAGGGCTCTCAAGAACATCCCATAAGAAAACCGTTTTTTGGTAGATAGACTCTGCGAAGAAAACCAGTGGACGTGTACATTAGAATAAGTAGCTTTTCTGAACGCAAGGAAAGGCAGGTTTACTATTAAAAGATCTGATGATTTGAGCGTCCAAAAAGGAAATTGTTGAATTTTGTTCCATTTCAACAGTAGACTCTATAGTGGGCAGAACATTATTTAATCGACTAAGTATGTGATTAGAATCAGAATCCGACAAGAGTAAAACGAAAACGTCGTCTACCTAACGATACGAGAAAACAGCAGGGGCAAGGATTTCGGGAGATATTTTCTTTCAAAAAGTTTCATAAATGTATTACGTAAAGTGGCAGAGAGAGAGAAAGAGAGAAGCCCACGCTACAGTAAAACTCTCTCTGTCTGAAAAATAAATTTTTAAATGTAAAGTAAGAATGAGACAAACAGGATCAATTTAAAAAAAAAAAGGAATAGGTAAAACCATTATATTTTCGTTTTCCAAGAGAAACTTCTTAAGATAGGTCAAGGTTCTTTCAATAAAGACCTTAGTAGAAAGGTGTCTATTGAAACATCGAAACTGATCATCTTATCCGTTAAGGTGATATTACTTACTTTAGCCATAAAATCAAGAAAATTCTTGATATGGGCGTTAGAAATAATTCCAATTAAAAAAGAAAGATTCTTAGAGACCCACTTGAAGAATCCATAATTGAAATTACCACTGTTGGATATAATAGGTTTTACAGGAATGTTAGGTTTATGAACCTTGGAAAAGCCATAAAAATAAAGTAACTTTGGAGAAAAGGCAGTAAAATGTTTAACAAGGTGTGGGAAATCCTTTAGTAAAAGTTTAGGCCAAATTTTACTATTCAGACACTGCCCACACTCATGGTGCAACTGATGTAATGACGTCATAGATATTTCTTTCCATTACAAAGCTGCGTATGCTTGTGTAAGCGTCATTCAATTACATGTTATTCTTCAGTCCGTAGAGTCAAACAGATGTCTTTTAACAGTGTACGTGTGGAGATGTTTGTCTCAACATATATAAATTATTGGAGGATGAGTAAGAACTGGGAAGAACTGCTTACGTATTTACAATTTCAGAACTTAATGAAGAGTGACTTGAATTCTGGGAAGTGTTTTTGTAAGTGTAAAATACATTAAAATTGTGAAAAATATAATTTCAATCTACCCTGCGTTGGTGTTGTAAGTCTGTAATTAGGACAACCTCGCCTTGTGTAAGCCTAGCCACCCATTTAGTCTAAGGCCTACAGGATTATTTTGGCCTTAATAATGTATTAATTATTAAAATACTTTTAATGGTTCCCTAAGAACTAGACACAATTAATAACAGTAATGGGAAGTAATATGCACAGCTCACAGAAGCTAGCTTATAGGTTTAGGAAGGTAGGGTTTTGACGACTTTGGTAACTATTCCTACATTAGGGTAGGTTTGTTCGAGTGTATAATTATATAAGTTTGAAGCATTTCTAGAAGAAGTAACGTGCGTCCATAAGCGTAGGGGCCCGATTTTGTCGCAGGGGGGGAGGGCAGAAGCAAGTTTTGCCAGAAAAAAATAAGCGAAACCGAAAATCGACGTACTTAAGTCACCTCCCTCTATTTATACATTTTTGTCCATCAAACATTCTAATTTGCAATAAAAACTATTACTGTATCGGATAGGCCGAATCTTTTCCAAATTGACGACCCCATGGGATTTAGCTGAAAATGTATATACTAATAAATTTTTATATTCTAATAACGAAAATGACATTAGTTTCTTGGAGAAATATGCGCAACAGAGGAAAAAACTTACATTTATATGCGCACTAGTTTGCATGGTTAGTTAAAACTAACGAAAATATCATGACTTAACCCAACCAATCATCAAGGGCGTACAGTTAACCTAACCGGCACTCAATTTACCTGGCATTCAATTGGGTAATTATGTCGCAAATGACATGGCCTGAAGTTTAAATAAAAAATACATTTTTCTAGTGTATTTTGGTGTGCTCTGTTCAAATATAACCTTCATTTCTTGTGCAAATGAACAGAAATACGTGTTTGGGCCATGCAACGACAACTGTATTTCTGTTCATTTGCACAAGAAATGAAGGTCATATTCGAACAAAGCACACCAAAATACACTTGAAAAATGTATTTTTCACTACATTTTATACAATAAAGCATAATCTAACATGTTCATGTTACGAGATCTTGTAAACGACGCATTACCACAGGAAACGTGCAAAACACCTCAAAATTAACCAGAAAAGTTTGCTCTCGTCATTTTCGCTCAAACTAACGAAAATATCACGACTTAACCTAACCAATCATCAAGGGCGTACAGTTGACCTAACCGGGCATTCAATTAATCATTTAATTAATCATCTAGGGCACATGACGAATCAAGTTCTCAAAGTCGAAACCACAAGAACGGCACGTCATAATTCTATCACAAACACCATCAAACTAAATCCAATTAGAAAAAAAAATAGCCAGAACAGAAACCAACAAACTAATTAAGTCGCAGAGTAACATGACGTCATACCACCCCCCCGACTACAAATACACTAAATACATATATATTTATATTATTATTATTATTATTATTTTCTATGATACAATAGTTTGCACAAAAAATGAGTGACAAATTTGAATAAAGCGACTAAAACTACATCATAAAAAGTTATTTTGATTTACAGGTCCAGTCCATGTCATTTAAAACATATTAACCTTCAATTGACCTAACCTGGCATTCAATTGACCTAACCGGGCATTCAGGTGACCAGGGGCAACTCGTAAGTAGATAGATCACAGCACTGCATTATCATATGCTCACACTCCAACAATAATATTCAGACTAAACTAGGTCTAAGCAGGCAACAAATAAACATTAATAACAACAAAAATTACTGTTTACGCGAGTGCGTATGGAGAAAAAGGTATGCAAATGAAGATTTATTTATTGAAATATTATTAAATATTGTAAATTTTAATAAATAAAGGATATTATCTGCGTTATATTTTGTAAAACCCACTACATAACACTACGTAATGTAGATAACGGTCATGCGCCATGCAAACTAGTGCGCATATAAATGCAATTTTTTTTCGTATGTTGCGGATATTTCTCCAGAAAACTAATGTCATTTTCGTTATTAGAATATAAAATTTTGTTAGTATACAAATTTTCAGCTAAATCCCGTGGGGTCGCCCATTTGGAAAAGATCCGATAGGCCAAGTCTAGGCTAGTCCTACTGCCACTGGTAGACTAACTTGACTAACTCATTATTGTACAGGGTGTACATAAAGTCAGGATCTATTTTTGTGAAGCACTTGGAAATTATATGGAATTCAATCATAAAATGATAAAGTGGTAACATTTATTAAATAATTAAGAGGAGGATTCGACGTGACGCACATCATTATCCCTGCACAGCTCAAATCGTTCCGCAGCATTTCTAAACACATTCTGGAGCATTTGCGGGGTTATGTTATCTGCAGCAGTTCGTATACGTGTACGTAAGTTTTCAAGACTCGTAATCTTCGTCTGATAGACGTGCGATTTGATAAAGCCCCATGCAAAGAAATCTAAAGGGGTTAAATCTGGTGATCTCACTGGCCAAGGTCTGTTGCTTCCGCGTTCGATCCAGCGATTTGGAAAACGTCCATTTAGATAATCCTGAACAATTTTGGCATAGTGACAAGGAGCACCATCATGTTGATAGACGACGGTACTAACAATCCTATCCCCGTCGTCTATCAACATGATGGTGCTCCTTGTCACTATGCCAAAATTGTCCAGGATTATCTAAATGGACGTTTTCCAAATCGCTGGATCGGACGCGGAAGCAACAGACCTTGGCCAGCGAGATCACCAGATTTAACCCCTTTAGATTGCTTTGCATGGGGCTTTATCAAATCGCACGTCTATCAGACGAAGATTACGAGTCTTGAAAACTTACGTACACGTATACGAACTGCTGCAGATAACATAACCCTGCAAATGCTCCAGAATGTGTTTAGAAATGCTGCGGAACGATTTGAGTTGTGCAGGGATACTGATGGGCGTCACGTCGAATCCTACTCTTAATTACTTAATAAATGTTACCACTTTATCATTTTATGATTGAATTCCATATAATTTCCAAGTGCTTCACAAAAATAGATCCTGACTTTATGTACACCCTGTATTTTATTCAACCTTATAGTACACTACCGCGGTATGCTAATTTATGAGATATTCTGAAGCCTAAATGTTAATTTATTATATCTGAAGTTACATACAACAGTTTTTGAGAGTAAGTTAAAACATGTTATATCAAATGGGGGTACTTAAATACTGCCGTTCTGCGACAGATTTTCCTTTCTATCATCAAATATTGCATGGTTCAAGATTTGAAGACGTACATTTTAGGGAAAGAGAGGATAGATAGCCTATATGAACATCATAAAAAATTTCGGGTGAAATCGTGGTGATTGAAAATACAGTATGTGTACTGGGCTTTTGGCCGAATTTTCGGGTGTAATTGCCCCCAAAAATTCAGTCGGGCTGAATTTAGGTGGGGGGAAATTGACCACCCTAACTCCCCTACGCCTATGCGTACGTCTACACTCTCTAGATTAGAAGATAAGAACAGTTGATGAAGTTGGGAGGTCATAATAGCTTAGTAATAACTTAGGTTATGTTTATGTTATTAATTATCGGGTCTGTCTGGATTCTTAAATTTTATCAGAACTTTATTTCTCTGGCCTGGCTTATAATAAAAGACAGGCGAAAGAAATAATGTTTGGGAAAAATTTTACAATCCAGACACGGCTCCGGGACAGCCCGTAAGCCACGGCAACATTTTCAGATCAACCAACGTCACGGTGACGTCACCATAACGTGCTGATTTGAAATGTGGCCGTGGCTTACTGGCTGTCTCGGAGCTGTGTCTGGACTGCAAAGTTTTATCAGGTCGGATAACAAAGCTATAGCTTATTCTTATCCACGAGGACAATATTGTTGTCTTTATCTGATTTCGTAACAATGAGGTTATTGCATTTAAAGCAAGATGGGCGGACCATAACACTGTAGTTTTAAGATATTTAAACCCTGTTCTACATTATTATGCAGTTCGCTAAGGATAAAACCTTTCAAATAGGACAAATCTTCAGGGGACAATTTAGAACGCGAACGGAATTTTTCAAAAGAAACAACAAAATTAGAAACAGTTTCCCTGATGCAGGTAATTCCAAAAGAATTTTCACAAATTAAGAGATCGTGAGAAGGGAGATTAGTCACTTGGTCAAGCTTAGAGAGCTAAAACCAGGGACTCCCTCTAAAGAGGACATTAAAATTACTCCCAAGTTTATCCTTCAAGAGAGTCAATCAGTGATGAACTAGAGTATGGCAATAATCCAAAATATCATTAAGACGTCATACAACAAAAAAGTTAATAGTTCATTGTAGACTGAAGGGACTCAGATAGGGTGGCCATTTAAAAAGGAGGACACTGCGTATGTGGCCGTACGTTAACATATATATGTTAACGTACGGCCACATACGCAGTGTCCTCCTTTTTGGAATTTTGGAAATGGCCACCCTAAGGACAGAGTGCTCAAAAGGCGGACTGTCCGCCTAAAGCCGGATGTCTGGCCACTCTAGACTCAGACGAATCACGAATCATATCCTTTTGAAAATGGGGAAAAGGACAGTTCATATTATTGATAACCTTATAAATTTATTTCTTAAGAAACCAAAGTCTAACTTTCTGTTCATGGACATTAAGGAGTAAATCAAAATAACCAAAGAGTTTAGGCTTAAACATAACGAAATTAGTTACAAGAAACGAAATAAAAAGGCGAAGAGACCAGGGAATCATTAATAATTGTTAAAAAACACAAACGTGTAAAACAATAAAACAATTACAATCCCCACAGTTAAACCCGCGAAGCTTTTCGGAAGACTATCTCCGTTCGGGTGATTAGAAAAACTAAATTATAAGTACAGTAAAAATGAAGCTAAAAGATTTATTTAAAAAAAAAAAAGTTATACCTCAGGCAACTCAAAGCGTTTAAAATATTCCGAAAAACGGGCGATTTTGACATGGCGATTGGTCATAAAATTCACCTAAAATGGCCCCTTTTTATACTTAAATTATCATTATTTTTAATAATAAAAGATCCGGCAAATTTTCTTTCATCATTAGAAGTAATAAAGGGAAACCCAAATTACTTCTACAACTTTGAGAAAAGAAAAACAGGAACTCGCGGCACTATCGAGCCTTTAAGGAATGAAAATAATGAACTAACCGACGATCTAAAGGAAATATATAAAATATTGAGAGCTCAATATGAATCAGTTTTCAGTACCCCAAAAAGTGACAAAGTGGTCTCTGATCACAATACCTTCTTTGAAGAAAGGCTACAAAGAGAGAATAGAATATAACTGATTTTCACTTTTCCCCGAAAGAGATAGCGCGAGCTATAGGGCAACTGGAATCACATTTAACTGCAGGTCTGGACAAATTGAACGCCTTGGTGATTAAAATCTGTAAGGATAAAATAGCTACACTCCTGTATTGCATATGGAGAAGATCGCTGGACACAGGAGAAATACCGAGCATCCTGAAGAGGGCGAACATTATCCCTATCTATAAAGGAGGAGACAGATTTCGTGCAAAGAACTATAGACCAGTCACTGAAATCACACCACGCCAAAATATTTGAAACAATTATTATTAGAAAGAAAATGTATGCCTCTTTTGTGATAGGAAAGATTCATTGAGAGCCAGCACGTTTCCGATCAGGAAGGTCGTGCCTATCATAATTAATAAAACATTATAAGAACATCATAGACGCAATTGAAAACAATGAGAACTATACACATATTTTGCTGAAGTATTCAAAAAGTGAGACCATAAAGACCAGATTAAAGCATGGGTTAACGGGGCTACAGCCTAGGGTCCACACAATAATGAGGGGCCCCAAAAAAGCAGAAGAGAAAAATTTTCTAACATTTTTTTATAAATTCAGTATTGCCAAAACTGCCGAAAAGTAGTTACTTCCTGGTACAAGTGTTACTGTGACGTCATTTTTCTTTTCTGTGACGGTTTTACTTTGCCTGTACCAAACATACTTTAGTTACGTAAATTCTGATTTTGTTATTTCACTTGTGAAAAAGAATAAAAACTTCGTACTAAAATTCATGTTTTTTATTGTGGGGTAAAGGGTCCCGAAACTCTTTAGCACCTGCGCCCCGTAGAGATTAATCCACACTGGTGATCATGGTATAATAGCACGTAAAATAAAACATGGAAAAATGATCAGTAACTTCCTCAGAGAACGACAGCAAGTTATTAAAATCCAAGGAATACATCAGAATCTGAAGTACGTAGCTCAGTACCGCAAGGAATACTTTTCGCCCCACTTTTATTCATTATCATGCTAACAGATACAGAAAACGAAGTAACCAACAATAGTACAGAAACATCCTTTGCTGATGATACAAAAATCATCATAAAAATTAGGAATGCAGCTGGTGTGAAATTCTTACAAAGAGACACAAACAGAATATATATTTGGTCAGAAGAAGACATGAAATTTAACACCGATAATTTTCAGTTCTTAAGTTATGGATAAAAGAGAAACTAAAACAAACAGAATATTATTCCCCAAATGGGCAGAAAACCCAAAGAACGCAAGCATAAAATTTAGGAGTTATAATTAGAGACGAGGCCAAATTTGAGACACAAAATGCGCTAGCGATAAACAAGGCAAAAAGAATCACGAGACAAATACTGAGAACCTTTAAAAAGAAGGGAGAAAGAAATAATAATTACCTTACTGAAAACAATGATTATACCAAAAGTGTAATATTGCTGAGTATTAACGTATTCGTATGAAAAAAGAAGTCAATAAACTAGAAGAAATACAAAGAAATTTCACAGCCAAGAGTGGTGGCTGCAAATAAAGAAACTAAACCACACAATCACCGAAGCAACGCTGAAAAATAGGGAAGTGGAATGTATAGTTCTCGAACTAAAGGCCAAACAAAGGACATCCTCAACTACTGTAAAAAGGAAAATAGCTTTGTTGTCGGAGGACCAAAACTATTCAATCAGCTACCCAGATACATCAGAAGCATCACAGATGTAAAAGGTGAAGTCTTTAAAAGAAGATAGACGCCTGGCTTAGGACGGTTCCGGAAGAGTCGGTTGTGTCTGGCTATTTGAGGTGGCAAGCTCAGGACAGCAATTCTATCCTGCATCAAATTAAGTCTAGAGGAGGGGCCACTAGCCTGACCTTCGTGTGAAGAGAAACCTATGCACGAAGCATCTACAAGGCGAAAAGATATATATATATTTATATATATATATGTGTGTGTGTGTGTGTGTGTGTGTGTGTGTGTGTGTGTCTAATATTCAATAAGTTACTAGGGGCACTCAATATATTTTTCCCCACCCTTTTTTCTTAGCTAAATAATAGGCCATGGGGATGAAATGTCTTTTGGGCCGTAAGTTTGAACTTTCTGCGTTTCACATAACTGGAGTTTTCCAGTTTAAACCTCCCCTTCTTGTATAAAACCGCTTTTAAACGCCATTGTATAAAACTGATGGTTAACGCAGTTTTGAAAATGGCGTCTGACAGTGATGTGTGTCGTAAACAAAGAGCCGTTATCGAGTTCTTAACCGCAGAGAAGGAAACAGTTGGAAATATTACCAAACGTCTACAAAACGTTTACGGAGATGCTGTTGTTGATCGAAGCACAGTTGGACGCTGGTCTAAACGTGTGAGATCATTGGAGAGAGGGAGAGCCAGCCTCGATGATGAGCCACGCAGCGGTCGCCCGGCATCGGCTGTGACATTTCATACTGTGCAACGTGCTAACAGCATCATTCGATCAAATCGGCGCGTCACATACAAGGAGCTATCACTGGAGCTAGGAATTAGTGAAGGAAGTGTGAATACGATAATTCAGCAACTGGGATACTCAAAACTGTGTTCACGGTTTCTTCCTCGCGAGCTGACTGAAGATCACAAAGCCCAAAGAAAAGAAATTGCTCCTGAGTCGTTGGTTCGATACGAGACAGAAGGAGATGACTTCCTTTCACGAATTGTGAATGGGGATGAGACTTGGATACACCACTTTGAACCTGAAACAAAACACCAATCCATGAAGTGGCATCACGCACACTCCCCACGCAAGAAAAAGTTCAAAATGGCTCTCTCTGCAGGAGATGTTATGGCCACCACCTTCTGGGGCATTAAAGGGGTGATTCTAGTGGACATTATGAATAAAGGACAAACAATCAACTCAGAGGCATATATTGCTACCCTACAGAGACTCCAGAGACGTATAAAGCGAGTTCGACTGGAGAGAAAACTGGAAGACGTCCTTCTTTTGAACGATAACGCAAGACCACACAACAGTTTGCAAACAAGAGAGGCCATCACAAAAATGCGTTTGACTGTGTTACCCCACCCTCCATACAGCCTTATCTGACACTTTCAGACTTCAACTTGTTTGGGCCAAGGAAGGATGCTATTCGTGGAAGAAAGTTTCAGAGTGACGATGAGGTTGTTGAGGAGGTTAAGAGGTGGCTCCAGCGGAACCCAGCGGACTTTTACCAGCAAGGAATAAAGGCCCTTGTTTCGAGGTGGAAGAAAGCCGTAGAAAAAGATGGAGACTATGTGGGAAAATAAAAACTTGTAAAAAAGGTATGTAACTACTTGTGTACAAAATTTCTGGAACTTACAAGAAAACTTGGAAAGAAAAAAAAGGTGGGGCAAAATATAGAGTGGCCCTCGTATATACGTTTTAATTTACAATTACCTAACTCCTGTAATCCCCACTGTCTCTCTCTCTCTCTCATATATATATATATATATATGCAAATAACTGCAATGACCGCGCAGTATATAAATGAATAGAAACGACATAAGTATTAAGGAACGTTTCTGCACACGAGGAGGAGAGATAACGAAATAATGAAAAATGAGGCGAACCGCCTGGGCGGTTCGCCTCATTTTTCATTATTTCGTTATCTCTCCTCCTCGTGTGCAGAAACGTTCCTTAATACTTATGTCGTTTCTATTCATTATATATATATATATATATATATATATATATATATAATAATTTTATATATTTATATATATATCGTAAAGAACGACGCTTGTATAGGAGATATTCCGAGCAGTTGAATGTATATATATATATATATATATATATATATATATATATACAGGGTGTCCCGTAAGTCTGGACCCATAGGGAAAAATAATAAAATTACAAAATAGTCCAAAAATTTATTTATAATATATATACAGTATATATTTTTTTTATTATTATTTTTATTATTTTTTTATTATGATCTTACTCCGCTGGAGTTTTATTTGTGGGGCCACTTGAAAGCCAAAGTGTACGAGGTCAAACTTCAGAACATTTTCCACCTTAAAGCACGCATTGTGGAGGCGTGTCAAGAAATTTCTGCGACTGTGATTCAGAAAGTGCTGTCGCAGTCGAGATTGCGTCTTCAACTATGTGTGCGACACAACGGCGGACACTTTGAACAGATTATGTAATAAATTTTTGGACTATTTTGTAATTTTATTATTTTTCCCTATGGGTCCAGACTTACGGGACACCCTGTACATATATAAAACTGAACAATTAATGGGACATAAAACGATTACGAGAGCAAATCTGAGTTTAAAAGTTTTAAATTAAATTTCGCACATACTAACTTTATGATGCAAATTTATGATGCAAATTTCTAAGGGAATGAAGTTTAATTGACTTATACGAACCGAAATTAATTAAAGTTTGATCCTGTTTACTGTTTTCTGTTTATTGAAGTATTATTGTTAGTCACACTTGCATGATTTAATTCTCGTCGCAAGTGAGTACTGCGTCGTGTTGTATATATATAAAAAACAATGGATTATTGCCTACAATGATACACTGTTTTGACATTGATGGTTTCACTTGTAAGCTGTGAAATAATTATTATATGGATATATTAGGCACATGTAAACTTACCAATCCAGTATTCTTGTTCAGGTCTTCCGAATCCTTTCTTGTATTCATCCCAGGTTCGATTGAAGTTCAGTGGATTTTTGTTTTGTTTCCGGTAATAACTACTGGGTATCGATGATTTGCCATCGTAATCCCACTTTCCTGGATTGAAAGCAATGTCTTCATGCCTGTCAAAAGTGTTTTGCCTTCTTTGGTCTGTCAAACTTTTCATTTTATTCATTGTGTCCCTTTTCTTCGGAGAAAACAAGTGTTCAGAGTTTCTGTACACAACTACTGTCCACCCGCCACCATCCGTAAATTGATCGCAACGAACCTTTCGAGGGGCTAGCCCTGGTGGCTTTACCTGGAGTGGATCGTAACATGGTAAGTTATCGGTATATAAAATCTTAATTTTATTTATCTTGCAGTTATTCATGATTTACTACACAGGAAGACTAGTAAACTACTATAATGTTATCTGAGCTTGGTTTTACTTTGAACGAAAGATGTACGCAGAAGTAGGAGAGCATCTTATTAGATTGGATGCAAATCTTATTGCATGTGGAATTTGAATAAAGCTACTCCTTATGTAAAATCGAAGATTTAAAAAAAAAAGAAGTGAAGTACAAGAGAAATGGTTTCTAATGGCGGTTGTTGTTTTTTAAACTTCTGACACTTTTAAAGGTTTTGTATTGTTTTTATTAACTGAAATAAAAACATAAATTTTATACTGTGTCCTTCTCTGCACATGGGGAATTAGTTCCTTAGTGCAAAACATGCTCTATGTGATGTCTTCTCAGTTCACTATCCTTAGTAACACGATACTTTCGACGGAAGAGTCCTTCCAACAGATTTCCTGCGGTTTATGATAAAGGAATATCGTGGCCACCAACATCACCGGATCTATACCCCTGTGACTTTTATCTATGGAGTTATTTAAAAGATAGTGTTTAAACCGAATTTACAAGCAATAGAAGAACTGAAAACATCAACTGAACAAGAAATTTCTCAGATTTCCAGAGTACTGCAAAATTTTGTTGTTCGTGTACAGAGGTAATGAGCTGAGTGGACATTACATACAGCATTTTTTTATGCTAGGGAACTAATTATTCGTGTGTAGAGAAGGTACAATAAAAATTTCATACTTTTATTTCATTAAAAAAAAAACCCTTTTAAAGTGTCAGGTGTTTAAAAAATCTCCCGATACTTTGACCTTATAATAAATACAGTATACAGTATTATTAATATACAGGGTGTCCATAAATTATTCACCCCATTATAAGCCTTAATAAATTCGTTATTATAGGAGCTATCTTAAAACGGTTTGCGGCAATTAATAACACAACTCAAGAAATTTTTGTTTTAATTCAGTAAACCTCCACGTGAGCCCCATTGGTAGCACGCAGAACATCAAGGCGATAGATGATTTCGTTCCAAACATTAAGAAGCATGTCTTGCGTGATGGAAGCTAATGTCTCTTCAATCCGGTGTCTTAATTCTGTGATGTTATTAACCTTCTTTGCATACACTCTGTCCTTTGTGTAGCCCCATAAAAAGAAATCCAAAGGCGTGATATCCGGGGAACGAGGAGGCCATGGAATAGGGCCATCTCGCCCGATCCAACGAGGAGGGAACTTTTCATTGAGGAACCTCCGCACTTCTAATCCCCAGTGTGGCGGTGCCCCATCTTGCTGAAAGAACACACGGGGCTGCATATCCTCAAGCTGAGGTGCAGCATACCATTCAAGCATATCTAGGTAATTTGTAGCCTTCACAGTGTTCTCATGGAAGAAAAATTGCTTTCTCCTTCACTGTCGCCATTTTGCCCCTAGTGGATGTTCTGCGAAATAAAGAAAAACATTTCTTGAGTTGTGTTATTAATTGCCGCAAACCGTTTTAAGATAGCTCCTATAATAACGAATTTATTAAGGCTTATAATGGGGTGAATAATTTATGGACACCCTATATATGTGGATAAATATTGTTTCTTCTGAAATTGAAACGGGTTACGTCGTAGCCACGTCGAAACGCTGCTGTTTGAACTTAAGCAACGTTGGGTCTTTGGTTTGGTTAGCTTCCGCCCGAATTGTTCATTCTGACGAAGGTCAAGCTTTTCACTCCACCTTAGACCTACAGTTTAACGTGGAATCCGAACCACGCCCCATCAGCAGCCCAGCGTCTTAACCACTAGGCCACCTAGGGTACCCATTTATCTACCAACCACTTTCTTTATTGTGTGGAAGGATGAACAACTGGGTTTGCTGCGCGCCGGCTGCCGTCGGGTCTCGAACCCTGGGCCGATGGATTCGTAGTCAGCGACTCTAACCACTACACCACCGAGGCGTTCAGTCTGTTCAGTAGTTGGCTGGGTAACAGTTCTCTGCGTTTAGATGATGTAGCGACCCGTGGTTCGGATCCCACGAGAAACTGTAGGTCCCGTCCATCGCATGACCTTTGCCGTTACGAAGGAGAGTGAACAAGCCCAACATTATTATTGTTATTATTATTATTATTATTATTATTATTATTCATGGAACTGTGTACTTGTAAATAAATTTTTTGTTATATTTTGTTTCCAGAACAAATAACAGTTCCATATATTCCAAACGTTATTGCGAATTGGTTATAACGTAAAACCCGTTAACATAAAGTTTTATACAATATTTGGCGCACGTAATATATTCTCTTTATTTGGGACATTTTTGAACTTCGTATAATATTTTTCATAAGAGCAACTATACTCATTTTATAATAAAACCTAAAATATTTTTAAAAAAATATGTTTAAGAGATATTTGAAGATACGATGAGGTACCGTAGTTAAAGCAAATGGTATCATAAAATTCAGGTTCATATAAAACTTTACGCATTACGAATATCGCATAAGTCAAACGCGATATAGCTCAATTTAAATTCTTATTACTAAATTTGAGAAAGAAAAAAGAAATAATATTTAAAAAGTAGGTGTTTGGATGCGTAATGAAATTGTAAAGTAAATACCGAATTGGATCGTATAAAATTAGAAAAGATTTTATTGCCTCATGCTTTTATGAAGACTCGGAAATTGTTTGTTTTTAGGATTTTGGGAAACTCTCCTTAAAATGAGTGCAGCAAACTCTTGCGCAATTAGAATATGGATTTATATTTCAGCGACCGCACAGCCAAAATTTGCATTCATTTTATTACATTTTATTTAATAGTGTTATTGTTTTTAATTTTCACATGATTTATTTTGATTTTGTAGGCTCTCAATTTACTTATTTACATTTGAACATGTAGAGATGCTCTGATTTGCATACAGGCTACTATACCCATAAAGAAATATAATAATATATACCAGTATATACGCTTAAAAGCTGCAAATAACCACAATCCAACATTAATCCTACCTGGCTAACGGAAAAGTAGAATAATCCGTGTCCTTACCTCTCCACCTAGCAGGGATGTTTGCTTCTACAGGACTCGCTCCTGACGAAGACACGGTCCCAAGTAATCCACCCTTGAAAAACGGAACTGGGGTTTTCAAAGCACAAATCTCCCAATCACGCATGCTTATGCTTAAAGCATTGAACTGGGAGAAAACTATTTGAAAGTTAAAATTACCCTTCGCAACGTTTTATGTTAAGAAAAACAGCAGATACAAGCGCTTCTCCTTCCCAGGTAGAGAGGTAAGAACAAAGGTAACTCTGCTTTCCCGTCTGCCAGTTAGGAACACGGTTGGATTGTCTATGTCCCCATGTTTATTGCAGTTTTCTCTTAACAAATTATGTATGTTATGAAAGCATTAACTAAATGTTAAGCATTGTACAATGTACATATGTAGAGCCGGTCTTAGGGTAGGGTGAACCGGGACATTTGCCCGGGCCCCGCGCTTGGGGGACCCCGTGCTTAGTATTAGTATTTTATATATATATATATTATGTCTTTGTGTATATGTGCATTCAATATATTTTATAGTTTTCCATTAAAAAAATATCAGTTACAGTTGCATCAGGAGAGAGATCTTTTTCAAAGCTTAAACTAATAAAAAACTATCTCAGGACTAGTATGTCTCAAGACAGGTTGAATGGACTTGCTATACTTTCTATCGAAAGGGAAATTGCATCAAATTTGAATTATCACAATATGATAGCTGAGTTTGCTGCAAGGAAGCCGAGGAAGGTGAATTTTAGAAAATGAGCTGAATATAAATTATATAATATACAGTAACAGACTGCATAGCATTGTTCACTATGTATTTTGAATTGTAAACCTTCTGATATTTAGGATTGTATTTTGCCAAGATTAAATGTATTTTGGATTACAAACCTTCTGTATGGTAGTTTAAAGATATTCATGAGACCTAAATCAGTGTTAAGAGTATTAAATAATGCTGTGTTAAGATAATGCTGTATAGGTCTAAATATTGACACCAAGTAAATATGTAAACATGAAAATAAAATTGTATGTATTAAATATGTCTTTTATTTAGATATCTCAATTAGTTGATATTTTTTAGGGGGCCCCGCACAGGTTGATTTGCCATGGGTCCCGCACCCCCCGAGGACCGGCCATGTGCATATATTATAAAGTCA
The DNA here is from genome assembly GCA_023014485.1 of Bathynomus jamesi. Taxonomy (NCBI): domain Eukaryota; kingdom Metazoa; phylum Arthropoda; class Malacostraca; order Isopoda; family Cirolanidae; genus Bathynomus; species Bathynomus jamesi. The sequence goes on along the minus strand of JAJOZX010001285.1, from coordinate 690,072 downwards.
GCAGCTCCTTAGTAATAGCATTTTTCAAAATATTATCTATTACGTACAGGCTCCAAAGCACTTTAGTATTTGGTCCAATTAAAAGACCTTTCCTATACTTTGAATCACATTCCACATGATATATGTTTTCAAGAATTTTACTAAAATAAGTAAACTTTTTGCATAGTGTAGGTAAAAGCTGAGTAGATATACTGAAAATAAATAAATAAAATACATTATATTATTTATATATGTAGTGGTTTTTCACGTGAATAAAATAAATGTTCGAGAAAATTCGATGACATCTGTGGCCAATCAAACCAAGTTGGCAGTCAAACCACATTTGGAGAATATGCCTTCCTTTGTGTGACAAAAGTTTTCCACGGTCTACATCATGTGGCTCAAGAAACAGAAAAACAAGACCACTCTCCAGTCTCGCGTTGGTCTTCAAATCTCGTACGGCACACCTGCTCCTTCCTTCGGTACAGGATAACGGTATCCGTTCGCCGCTCTCATATGTTCTCAACTTAAATATGAACTAAATTTAATCTGGTAATTTGCAACAAACAAATGTCGATTGAGTCATTTAAGTTGTTACTGCACTGTTGTTAAGTAATTTAGATGAATATTATACTGTAATTAAACAAAGAGAGAAAAGGATCGAACACTCATTCTTCTCGCGTAAAAGACACACACACACACACACACACATATATATATATATATATATATATATATATATATATATATATTCTGCACATAAGTTAAAACAAAGGAATAAATCCATTTCGTCAACATAAAACAAATGAATATGAAGTAACATAAAAACTAACAAGGCATATAGCCATCAGCTTTAATCTACATTCTCAACTAATTTTTCCTACCTCTTTTGTGTCGGATGTTTTCGTATAATCCCATGTTGAAGTTTATATAAATTATATATATTGTATATTAATTTTAAATGTTATGAAAGGTCTATCGGTAAACCACATCAAATTAATATTCTCAGCTTTGCTAATCTCAGTACGTATTATCAGCATTTTAAGAAACTAAAAACTGTAAGATAAACAATTTGTTTTTCGTTTTGACGATATAAAAGATAGATTCCTTCCAGTTTCGGAAGATTGTTGGGTTGAGCCGTGGTACGTAAATACTTTCTCGTAGTATACATTTTTTGTTTATATTTGGGAATGGCTGATTTCAATCAAATATTATTTGATTTTATTACATTAAGTGAACATTGAACGATCTAATTTTGGTCTCATTCTCAGAAACACTCTTCATTGGCCTCATTATTTTTATATACTCGTGTATATATATATATATATATATATAATTATATATATATAATAGTAATGAGGCTAGTGAAGAGTGTTTATGAGACAAAAATGAGACAAAAATTATATATATAATTATGTATATAATACATATATACATACGAGTATATACATATATATATATAATTATATATATATATATATATATATATATTAGGGTGTCACTAGGCAATAGGGGGAAAATTAAACGATGGATATTTTCCTATGACACCCCCTAAAATTGTTCCATTTGGTGTAAAACATACGGAAGAGAAATTTGGTCCTGATTGGTCATCATTTAAAGGTCGCCCTCGTCACTGAAAACAAGACCCATTTGTTGACGTCAACAAGCTGTTCAGTGTTCACAGCTTGGGCCGAACCAGATAATAAAAAACAAAGCAATTTGGTGAAATAACGAAAGTAAGACACTTAAAAACGCAAAGAATACAAACAGTTTATTATATAATCAAAATAGAAGACATAATTTGGCGAATAATGGTACAAAATGGAGAAGCAACAAAAGCAAAACTTTGAGAAATAAAATACATATACAGTAGCAGAATAATTGGTGCTCATACGCTGATCAGTGATTAGTTCTTTCGCGTCCTCACTAATGCTGATTTGTTCGGAGCTGGGTGTTGCTTTCTGTGGTCAGTGACAACTTGAACAAGGAACTGGAGCTGTTCTTCTTTCACTGTCAACTTTCCGTTCAGCTCCTTCACCAGAGCCACGGCCCGTTCTGCTCTGTCGTTCACCACTGCAAGTTTGGAGACCACATCCCGAGCTTGCACGTATTCAGAGTTTGACGTCCATGAACTGGGATGGTGGAGCAGAAAGCAATCTGGCAACTGAAGTTTTGAGAAGAATCCTCGGGTGTTCTTTGTGATCAGTTGCTCCAGTCCTTTGCTGTCACTGAGGAACATAGTATCAAGAACCAAAGGTCGTTTTGGCGGCATGTGAGGGGCTTCTTGATCTAACGCTGCAACCATGCTGCACTTCACTTCCATCGATATCCTCTCATCAAAGAACGCCAGACCCACTGCCTCCTCCGAATGGTACCACAGGTGCGCAGACAGCTTCTTGGTGGTACCATCAGAGATCTTCTTGTGCGGGTATCGAAGGAGCGTCCTCATCAATTCCCAATCATTCAGCGGAGCTTCGATGGACAGATGAGCTGTTGCCCACGCTTTCATGTAAACTAGAACAGAAAAGAGGCAGATATCTCGAATTCCGCGTTCCTCAGTGTTCGTCAGTTTAAACTGTCTTCGGAAGAGCCAGATCTTGATGGCATAGAGCCCTTTAGCCATCCATCTCGCCCGGTGCATAGCACCAGGGGCGCGGAAGTTTAGTCCCTTGTATGGAACTCCTCCAAGAAAGATGACGGAAAGATCGAGGAATTCCTGATAGTCATCACGAACTTGAAGTGCTTGTGATTTTTCAAACTCAATGAGCTCCGTTCTGTGCTTAAAAATAGCTGCTTTGGTGAACGCATCTGTGTCCGCAGTTTGGAACTGTTGCTGGTCAATGCGGGTCCAATAATCATGGAAGCGCTTGAAAAGCAGAATTTCTGGACCGGTAGATACTGAATCTAGCGATGCTGCGAATGCCGCCTGTAGCACCAACTCCAGTACATGGTGTTTGCACGCGCAGTGTAACAGGTCACGTCCAACTTTTTCTTCCAGAAGAACACAAGTTCCTCCACGGTGGCCTGTGTTTGTCGCGGTTGTGTCGAAACACATAGATTTGACATGATCGGTCACTCCCCATTCATTCAGGCAATCTATGATGGCATTTGTTTGTGCCAGCGCGGTTCCTGACAGAAGTTTTGGCACCCCGAGGAGCTGCTCTGTCCCGGAGACAGATACAAGAATAGGTAAGCGGTCAACATATTCTCGTGACGTCAGATCTTGCATGAGTTTTCCGTCCCAGTGAACAGTCAACGGACTATTGCCTTGGAACTCGCTCTTCAGTTGCCGAGCCTTAAGGGTACGGAATTTTTCACGCTGACGATGAATGGATCCACGATTGATGTTGTAGTCGCTAGCATCATGCCCTAAGCTGGAAGCTGCCTCAAACAGCAGATATGTGGCCTTTCTTGACGAGAGTTGCGTGCGATCAAGCGCTGCCGCCAATTCCGATGTCATGATGTTCTTCGTTGCTCTTTGTTTAGACGCTAACGAACCACCACATGCTCCTTTTTCTTCGCTATCATCTGAGCTGGAGGATGAGGACTCCAAAACCGCTTCGTTGGATACTGCCTCCATTTCAGCTGCTGATCGCTTTCTTCGTTTCTCCTCTTCCTCCCGACGTCGAGTACAATCTTTGACTTGGCGCTCATGGGTCATGTCCAAACCTGCCATTGAACCTGGACGTCCTTTCTGGCGCTGCTGCTGAAGGAACTCCCAATCCTCTGGGTACTTGACCAATTTCTCACAATCAGCGTGGGCGATGTCAAAGAGACGATCGAGGCGTTCAATGAATTCTTTTTCTTTCGTCTTGTGTGAATCGCTCGTCCTTGAGGCGTGTTTTTTGAGTCCTTTCCACTCCTCGAAGACTTTATCCAGTTTGCTGACGCAGTGTGTCTCGAGTCTGGTTGGAATGTGAGCTTTCTCCCAGAAGGACATCACTGCTCGAAGTGACTTCCTCAACGTGTCACGTATTGTCATTTTCTTTTCATGGTAAAGGTAAAGGAAGTAACCGAATGCTTGCCTGTAGGAAGGAAGCTTGCATCCTTTCACCTCATCAACCGCTGCCCCTAATAGGTATACACACTTCCGGGTTTCCATCACCAGAAATCACGTAGCTGAAATGAGAAACGGTGACACACACACACACATATATAGAGATATATAGATATCTAATGAACGATTATGGAGACGCCGCGCAAGCATTAAACTTTGGAAGGCGGGGGCGACCTTTTATAGTTATTCAAATAAAAAGATTTTTCAGTCACCATGTTTTTTTTACCAATGGAATAGATTCGCGGGGTGTCAGCATGAAAATTTCAAACTTTGCATATAAGTGACACCCTAATATATATATATATATATATATATTGGGGCGTATAAGTCTACGGTCCAGATTAGTCGATCCCCTAACTTTCAATTTCAGATTTAGATTCTAGCCTATTCTGTTTGTTTAAGTCGACTACCAACTTGCCAACATAAAAAAGTTAAACTTTGTAAAAAACTTGTAAAAATTAGTTATCAAATCCTTCACAATCATCATCATAATCATCATCTGACATCATAAGTTCATTACATACATCCTGAGATACATTTGCAAGTGATTCGTCATATGGATCCAATTCAGATGTTGACCAAACGCGAGAAAATGCAGGACTGAGGACCTATGACAGGTAGACCTGTCTTTAAATAAAAGCTAAAATGGAAAGTGGAAGGTTAATTTTTTAGACTGGGCCCATAAGTCGACTCCCTACTTTAGGGGCATAATTTTAAACTTAAAATATCAGTAGTATTGGCGCAAAATGGGAAAGTGCAATTCAATGTTGATCAATGGTGAAAAGGGGGTGGGGGTGATGTTGAAAGGGGGGTAATGTTGCAAAGGGGAGGGGTAATGATGAAAAGGGGAGTTGCATGAAGGCGGAGAGGGTTATGCAACAAGGGTTAGGGGGGAAACCCACAAGTTGCATGAAGGGGGAGCTTTGGGGGGGGAGAAGGTGGGACGGCCTCAAACCCCAAAGGGGTATACCTAACCGAAGAGAGAGAAAGGAAGAGGAGAGTTTTTGGGGGAGAAGCTAGGACGGCCTCACCCCCCAAAAGGGTATACCTAACCTAAGAGAGAGAGAGAGAGAGAGAGAGAGAGAAGAGAGAGAGAGAGAGACAGAGCATGAGTATGTTTCCCCTGGCAGCGCCAGACGCATAATAAAGCTCTCGGCTTCAGCACCTGGTTTATAAGGTGTAAATGAGCAAGTTGGCTTAATCATCCATTTTGCTTAATCTGGCTTAGAAGGCGTAATGGGCTTGTTTAGGTATGTATTAATAACCTTCGAGCGAATAAAAAGCGCACACACACGCACATACACCCTTCGACTATATACTAGCTCATAGATCCCCTATTGTTACACATACACACACACACACACACACACACTGGCTTAATCAGCCAGTTGGCTTAGAAGGCTTAATCTGACTTAGAAGGCGTAAATGGCTTGTTCAGGTGTATATTATTATTATTTTTGAGTTGCCAGATTGCACTATTTATTTAATTAAAGCAGATATAATTGACAGTTGGCTTAGAAGTCTTAAGCAGCCAGTCGGCTTAGAAGGCGTAACCTGCCATTTGTTGTGTATATATATATATATATATGTTTATTTAATTAATATCGTTTATATATACAACCAAAGAAATTAAATAAAACACCATTACATCATTCTGTTTATTTAGACGAATTATTGGAAATAATTTCATGAAATATATAGAAAATAAATATACATGAAAATAGTTCATTCTATACACAGTTTAAACGAGGTGTATATATATATATATATATATATATATATATATATATACAATAAAAAATAATAATAGTATAGGAAATACATAGTTTAAACGAAGAATATATATATATATACACTATATGATCAAAAGTATTCGGACACCGCATGGTTTTGGGAAAAATGGTTTTATTATGGCATTTAGTAACGAGTAGGTTCACCCTTTGCTTTTATTACAGCGTCAACACGTCGAGGCATACTTTCCACCAGTTTTCGGTAAGTCTGTGCAGGAATGGCTCGCCATTCCTCTTGCAGAGCTGATGCAAGAGATGCAAGTGAAGCCGGGCGTGGTGTGCGGTTTCGTATCCGTCGCTCCAGTTCGTCCCACATGTGCTCGATTGGGTTGAGATCGGGGCTCTGAGCAGGCCAGTCTAACAAATCCACCTTATTTTCACGAAACCAGTCCTGCACACGCCTTGCAGTATGGCAGGGAGCTCGATCCTGTTGAAACAAACAATGGCCATTTCCGTAGTATTGCCACAGTGTAGGGAGGGCCGAATTGTCCAGAACGTCGAGATAAACGTCAGCGTTCATGGTAGTGGGTATAACAACCAACGGGCCGAGCCCTAGCCAGGAAAAACAACCCCATACCATGATGGACCCTCCACCGAACTTCACCGTTGGACGTACACAGTCAGGAAGAAGCCGTTCTCCGGGCTGTCGCCACACCCAAACACGGCCATCAGACTGGAAGAGTGAATACCGCGACTCGTCGCTCCAAAGAACAGTTTTCCAGTCCTCCACGTCCAGGAACGACGGGAGACACACCAGGCCAAACGACGCGTGGCATTAACTTTTGTAATCAGTGGCTTGTGTACAGCTGCTCTACCATAATAACCGAGTCTGTGCATCTCTCTGCGGATAGTTACAGTACTAACGGAGGTACCGGATGCTCTTCCTACCTCCTCAGCGATGGAAGCGGCAGAGGACGTGCGGGACTTCTTGACATGTCGTACCAGACTTCTTCTATCACGTTCCGTCAGTTTGCGTGGTCGTCCGGAACGTTTTTTCGCGTTAGTTGCACCGTCGTGCTTCCATCTCATGATAACATCCGCTACAGTCGACTTTGGTATATCCTGTTTGGTTGCAATGTTTCGTATAGAAACGTTACTTAAATAACATCCGATGACGAGTCCACGTTGGAACGCGGAGAGTTCACGTCCGCGCGGCATGGCTTCACAACAGTTACTGATAACTTAACAGAACACCTCAGCATTATAGTTTCGCCACGCTTTTTCCCAGCATACCTTTCGGCGAAGGTGATATTTGCAGAAATGCGGATTTTCCGGGGTGTCCGAATACTTTTGATCATATAGTGTATATATGTGTATATAAACTTTAATTGCAATAACCGCAACCATATAAAATGACACAAACCCGCAGCGAAAAAAATAAAACTAATTATAAAATTTTAAAAAGGCTAATTAATTTCGGCTGGTCACAACCAAGAACTTTTCAAACCGTAAATTAATTAAAATATCTAAAAAAGTTATAAAACTTTCGTCCTGCAGAAGAACTAAAGTGAAAATGACTGTGTGAAGGCATATACACGGACAAAGATGGTAGCTGTCGTACATCTGGCAGTTGGCAAAGGCAAACTATTGCCCAGATTTCAAACCTTCGAGATGAGAAATCTATAAGTAAAAATCAATCCTGTACATCTGGCAGCTGGTCACGACCCGAAATTGCCCTAAAATATTTTAAAATGTTAAAAATAAAGCTATCCAAACTGTAGGACAACTTAATATTTGAAATGGTGTTTTCTGCCAAAATATAAAATGCCTCGTATATTTGTCTGTTCCTGGTCCCTGACCTTCATGATAGGTTTAGATTCCTGGAAGTTAAAAATATGAATATGCTGTTCCCTATGCTGAATTAAGCTACTATACGTATTACCCGACCTCAGGTCACGTTTGTGGGAATTAATCTTTTTCTGAAAGTCAATTGTCTCCCCGATGTATTTTTTTAGGGCAGCCTCCACATGGGATAGCACATGTCTGTGGGTGTATATTCAGCAACCAATTTCTCCAATTTCATCTGATACATTAGGTTGGACAAGTCATGTTGTACCTCGTGAAAGGTATCTCTTTGGAAGGCTGATCGATATCGCCCCTAGGTTATAATTTTAAACAGCCCTTTGTCTTTAATATTTCTGTTAGCCGTTGATTTTAGGATTAGAGTATATGCAGGGTTTTCTTTGTTTATGATATCGTATACTAAATCAGCCGTAAGAGTTGAGATTTTTAAACTAACGTTTAAGTCTCTCATAACATCGTCAGCCGCACCATAACGGCCCGGACCTATTGTTACTACTGTACTGTAATACCATGCATCCCCAATCCGGTCGATACGTATGGTTTCATCCCGAGTTACCCCGACTTTTCCACACTCAACAAGGTCTTTAAGGACCGTAAAATCGGGTTCTTTATAATTAATATTTAAAGGAGGGTATCCAGCTGAATTTCGCATATCCCCACCTCATACGAATCACGACCCAATTCAATGGGCGCATGGAGTTCTGTTACAAAGTTGGCTACAGTATTGTTAGGATGTACAGAGAGGGATGATGAGGACGGTTGTGTGACGTACAAATGGATAGGCGCAATGTTGCATACTATTTAAGTTTCATTATTGCATCAGCTTTTATATAGGTGTTGACGATGTCTGATAAAACCTATCCATTTCACCAGGTACATTTTTCTCTTTCCTGAGCCTTTGCTGTCTAAAATGTTTAAAATTTTAAACACATTTTTTCTGAAATTAAATGTCACTTTCTGCAACTCCTCGCGTTAAAAGCCTCCTGCGATTTCTTCCCCATTCAAATCTTCAACGTAATACAGCATTATCTCGCCTTTAGGTCTCATAGCCCTAACTTTAAAAATATCTCGTGTCCTACCTTGCTTAAATCCCTTCGCGAATTTATTTCCCGAACGCGACAGCCTTATATAATCATTGATTTTGAAATGCGCAGAGTGTGGCGGTGTTCTACGAATATCTCTTCGCACATCTGGCTCTGGTCGCGTACCTCTTTCTAAGATCTCGCTAGGTGATGTCCCAATCGCACGATGGTGTGAGCGGTTGTATGATGAGGCCAATGATTCCAGAATGTCTATATATCTGTATGTGTTTTTGTGTAAAATAGCGGTGCATGCGTTCCTTTATGTACGTTGAACTCTTTCAGGTAAAGAGGCTTCATGTATAGAATTGGTAGTGTAGTAGCTGATATTAAACTCTGCCAGCATGTTCTGAAAAGTTCGGCCAATAAATTCTTTCCCCATATCCGTACAAAAATAGTCTGGAAACCTGTTTTCTTTCAACATCAACGTTTTGGTGGCTTCAGCAACTGTTTTAGGCATTTATTTTTCAGAGGGATTAGCCACAGATATCTAGAGAATACATCTATTATGAATAGGATGTAGCAGTAACCATCGTTATACATGGAATATCTTTGCACGTCTGTTAAATCTGCTTGCCAAGTAGAGTCAATCAATGCCGCTCTTGTCTTGACTGTTGTAAACCTTTGTTTCACAGGCTTATGAAGTGTGTAAGCGTCCTGCCACCGCAAAAACCTCTCAACATCTTTTTTCCCTACTCCATCATTATAAACACTTCTGTACAGTCTATCAACGCCTCCGTAAAAGGCTGGGCTAGAAATGTCATAATAACGTCTTCTTAATATGTTAGGCATTTGCATATTTTAGAGGCACGTGGAGAGGGTTGACCGTTCTTTTTGTTTGGCCACTTTTTTCTCTTCTTCAGAGATGCTACCGCTGGGGGTGATGGCGTTCTCGGTTGTGGCAGATGCGAGGCATGTTCCAAGTCATTTAACCTGTTCAGATATCCTATCAATATTTTGGAGACATTTATTTGTTGTAGTCTTGCTTTAATATGCTTCCATTCTGGTGGTGAGGGCCTATCCAACTTTCTCACCAGATCATGGACGATGTCTACGATATTCGATCTCTGATCTCACCTGTATCGGTCCACAGTATGTTGGGGTACTCATTCAATAGATTATAAAGACTTAAACCTTTATTCCTCAATGTATGTGGGAGGGTGCATTTTAATACATGCTCGATATGTTGTGGGGCCGACCCATTATTCTTTGGTTGGTCAGCTCTATCGTCGGGCTCAGGTCCTATGTCGCCATGCTAATCGTTTTCCGTGCTGTGCCTAATAACTACTGGGATCTCTGTAGGATTCTTATAATTTTCGTGCTCGTGAAGAAATTTCTGCAGAGCCTCTTGGTATAAGAGTCTTTTCTCATCAGGTTTTTTTTCACTGTTCAATAGGGCTAACAATTTGCTCTTCATTCTTTTAAGCCTACTTTTACGGGGTTATAGAACCGTGTCTGGACTCTTTGAGCTTTGCAGTGAAGCATACACCTCGTGTGGAATCACTACCACATTCTTCATTATATTAATCTAGTTAGTCAGGGCCGCAAAAATGAAACTAAGATGGGGAGGAATGATCCCCTTCTTTGTACAATAATTCGTTTTTTCTTCTCCACAGTAAGACTTACGAGCGAGTGTACGTATTATGTTCTTGTAACGGCATAGGCGAGCCTTCTGAGGGGATTTCATTGATACATTGCAATTTATAACGTTAAGATAGATTTCACAGATACATTTTAAAAAGTCACAGTCGATATTTTTAAGAAATACCTGTTGCATTGCCCGGGGCAATCGATGATAGATTTTTATTAATTCATGGTATTTCTTTAGCCTCTTTGTCATTCTGGAATATATACCGTTTCAGGATCATTTGATAATATATTCGTTCTCGGAAGCACCCTAAAGATGTTTCGCGGATGAAGGTCACAAAGCAAATATCTATAACGTTGACTTGTAGCTTCTTTATAAACTTCCAAAAACTCCTTACACTGATTCGAGAACATTTGATTGGCTAATGCCCCAATTTGTGATCCATCTCTACGTTGCGCGAATAAGACTAGATAATGTGTATTTAACGACACATCGCACATGTATCTATTTTTCAAAAATAGATTCTGATTGATGAAGAACACGCTTAAGTTAAGATGGTCGGAGAACACTGTAAATGTCTCGGCAAACGTTTTATCCATTTCCAACATGAGATCATCAATTACAATGATTGTATGTTCATTTCCCTTTTACGAATTAAGGTTATATACGCCTTTGTGGAACAAAATATCATCTTGGTACTCGTTTAACACTGATTGATACGTCGAATAGCACCATATAACTTTATGCACAAATTTTGAGAACATCTCTCCCTTTTCTTTAATGATTTTAAGCATAAACACATTTTTAACACATCCTGTAGGGTCAGATATAATACACGTGGATGGGCTCGTGAACCTGAATTTTTCTACAGAATCCATCTCTAACACAACACGGCACACTCCTAAGTGGGTCATTTAAAAAATATATTAAAAATTTAAGTGGTGTTCCTTATATTCTAGTCTTGTTTTTCCTCTTCTTCCACAGAACCGTGAATGACGATGAGGTACAGCATCATGTCCCCATCATCGATATTACACACGACCCCGGAGGCATGATGAAGAATCTTCCACGTCAGGTATAAAGCGTGCCAGGCGTGCACCGGTTGTTAGACCCCCAACCCTCTACGTCTTACGACACAACCCCCACAATAGTTCCTTCCTTAAATAAAGTTTTAGTCTCTTATTCCTATTCAATTCCGTGTACATCCTCCACAACAGCAGCAGTTTCTCGTTCTGGAGAGGATGGCATAACATTCGGGTTGGTGCGCACCGCCACCTCCACCCAAGCCCTGACTAGAAATCGGTAGGTAGTCAGGGTTGACCTTGGATCCATATATGGCAATGGTGTTGAACACGGACTACGGCGGCGTAGTTGAACGTATTGTGGAGTTTGCCCTTCAAAAGAGCGACGAACCTGGAGTCAGGACGAGGCTGTCCTTCGGGTTCGGGTCAGATGACGGAGATGTAGATGATTTTTGGGTAGTAATACCATTCAGACACTTGGCAGCTGTAGGTATAGAATATATATTAGGCCGTATAATGAAGACCTCTCAAAGTGGTACGGCCTTCAATATGGACAACTTCACGGTAGATTTTGACCGTGTGTTCCGTGTTGCGGGACAGAGTGCCACATCTTATACTCCTAACTTCAATTCTCAGGCTACTTACAGGCAGCATATAAACGCCGATCGTGGTTGCGGCTTTATAGCATTAGTCTTGGCCCGTATGTTTACTGTACTAAATACACGGACGCAAAAAATTTGGTTGACTACGGTTGCGCAGCTTGCCCATAAACTGGCTTCAGATTGCAAGCTTGAGTTTGAGTGTAATATGGGTCCTGAAGAGCTGAGAAGGGTAGAGGAAATGAGTGTTCGTATAGTTGTATTTGGAATGGAAGCTCGTCGGAGGAATGTGTATGTTTTAAAAGCAGTGTGAAAGATCGTACAAGACCCCTACTTATTTTAGGATTGTCAGGTTCACCGTATCTCCTCATCTGTAATATTACGCTCATTACGCGAGTTTTGATAAAAGTCGAAAATATGGAAGGCATCATAATTTGTGTAAGGGATGTCTCGAGTTTGCGGATGATATAGTGAAACATTGTAAGGATTGCCACATGGTATGTGCGCAGTGTTAAAGCTCCAAATGTGAAAGTCGTGTGGTTGAAGCTGAGAAGAGGGACTGTGATGTATGCAGACGCACAATTTTCAATAATAACTGTTTTGAGCTCCATAAGTCAATTGCCACGTGCAGGAAAATGAGAATCTGTGAATGTGGTATGTTTCATATGAAGGATATGGATGGAGTTTCAAGCATAAATGTGATGAAATTCACGTTTCTACATGCCATGAGAAATATAAGGCGGCTGGACTAAAGCATGTATGTTGTATGAAAGACGCTAAGCCTAAAAATAGACCTTGTATAACTGTGTACTATGCATGGAAGTCGAATGTGATGAGTGTCACAAATGTGGTAAACGGACAAACGTTTTTAAAACGATTGCACACGACAGTTCCGTGAAACTCTTTGTGTCCTATATTGTCATGTTGGCGGACAAGTTCAAAAAAATGACTGTATATTCTTGCAAAATTTGACACACAGTTCCTTTATAAGGAACTGCTTGAGCACGAGTCATCAGAGATATTTGCAGGTAATCCCTTGAAAAGAGGAAACAAACTTATACAGATGCAAATAAGAGGTAATGTACAGTTTAAAGACACTTTATTATTCACACCTTGTAAATTAGCCAAGCTACCCAAGGTAATGGGCGTAGACACCGAAATTTCAAAACGATATTTCATTTACACATTCCTCACTAGCGCAACTTTAAATTACGTAGGACTACCTCCACCGAAACATTACTTTAACTATGAATGTATGAGTAAGGTGAATGTGAAGATTTTGACCGCTACTACAACAGTTTTAATGAATCTAATCCTTAAATATAGCTGATGAATGTGAGCGTTATTGCGTGAATGATGTGCGCGTGATTAGAGTATGTTTCCAGGCCTTTAGAAGGATGTACATTAGGGTGGATCGATTTTACATTTTTTTCGATTTCCATATTCTAATAGAGACAAAAACTTGCGCATGCATGAGAAAATAGCCTCTGCAAAATCTTAGCATAATAGGTAATCATCTGCTTCCCCCGGCAGAGCGATGAAAATCATATTTTAGTAGTCAAAAACGTATTTTTCTTATAATTTTTAAAATATAAAATTTTGCGTGTGTGTTATATCATGCCTAAGCAACGATATAAATGCTATGGGAAATATATAAATGCATTATTTAAGACAAAGAGCCGATCTGAAAATATGTATATTTTATACATATTTTCAGATCGGCTCTTTGTCTTAAATAATGCATTTATATATTCCCCATAGCATTTATATCGTTGCTTAGGCATGAAATAACACACGCAAAATTTTATATTTTAAAAATTATAAGAAAAATACGTTTTTGACTACTAAAATATGATTTTCATCGCTCTGCCGGGGGCAGAAGATGATTACCTATTAAGCTACGATTTTGCAGAGGCTATTTTCTCATGCATGCGCAAGTTTTTGTCTCTATTAGAATATGGAAATCGAAAAAAATGTAAAATCGATCCACCCTAATGTACATAGACCGTTTCAAATGCGATCCGTTGCAAGTCGCAACTACTATCGCCTCATTGTGCTTTACGGTGTTCAAGAACAATTTCACGCCTAAAGACACCCTAGCCGTCATTCACAGAAACAACCCTTGCAGTTATGAGCCCGAGGCTATTAACTGGCTCATACACATACAGCAGCAGACAGGTTTATACATAAAGCATGCCCGCAACACGGGGAAATTACCCATTAAGGTTAATGGTCGTGTTTTTTGGGTCGATGGTCTAAGCGAAGACCGTGCCACTGGTGATAAGACTGTGTATTCCTTTACCGGCTGTTGGTGGCACGGCTGCCCTCGTCGTGAGTGCGGGATCGTAGGAGATATCTACGGTAGATCGCCTGCCGACAGTCATGCATGGACCCGCACCCGCGTTCAGCTTATAGGCACCCAGTTCACTCACAAGATCTTGTGGGAGCATGAGTATGATGCACGGATGGAAACAGATGGACAGTACCGAGAAGAGATAAACACGATCAAGCGTTCAATGGTGCTGGAGCCTCTCAAATGCGGTAATAGCTTGTTCGGAGGGCGTACAAATCCCTTCAAGCTAAACTTTTCGCGTACGGAGGGCGAAACTCCATTACCACCACTTCTGCTCTTTCTACCCCCACGTGATGAAGAACAATCCGTATCCCTTGGATGCATCTGAAAAACTGGTAGGACCAGACCTGGCCACCATCGATGAGTTCTCAGCAAATTTGAAGAAGAACAATTTCGGTCTTTATTTCGTAGACATGCTCCCCCCTCGCGATTTATGGATGCCGATCTTACCCATTGTTATAGATCACAAGCTCATGTTTCCCCTGTCCCTGAAATGCGCAGAGGAGAAAAATGGGACTTGTAATCACACGGCCAACCACCGTAAGAACAGAGGCGTATATACAAGCCCTGAGGTGTCCCTAGCCGTTCGCCATGGCTACAGAATACTGAAGATATATGAGGTGTGGAAGTTTCAGAAGCTCCCCAACCTTTTCACACCATACATAAACACTTTTTTGAAGGATATGATGGAAGCATCAGGCTACCCACGAGGGGTTGAGAATGAGGGTAAAAAATCGGCGTATATTCAGCGCTACCGTGACCGTGAATGGATACAACTTGACCGGGCCCTAATTGTTAAGAACCCTGGCAAGCGCTTTAGTGCAAAGTTATGCCTAAATAGCCTTTGGGGCAAGTTTGCACAGAATACAGGTAAGGGGAACGTTCATTTGGCCCAAAGTTATAACGAGGTGTGGGATTATGCCAATGCCCCCAATATAGAGGTTATAGAGATCTTGAATGTTGGTAACACGTACATAATAAAGTAAAATATCACCGAACTGGCCACAGATAGCTCACGTGTTACAAACATACCTGTAGCCAGCTTCACAACGGCATGTGCACTCATTAAACTTTGGGGACTACCGCACTCTCTTGGGCGGAGGGTTCTGTGCCAACACAGATAGTATGATATTCACAGCGAGGGAGGGTGAATACATGCCACCTATTGGTGAATTCCTCGGAGAGTTGACTGATGAGGTCAAGGATGAGTATGGAGACATCGCATACGCCGACTCTTTTCTTTCAACAGGTCCAAAAACCTATGGGGTACTAGTGAGGGTGGGGGAGGATATGAAATATATCGTGAAGGCTAAGGTATCACGCTTAACCAGGCGAACCGTTGCGTCAGTGCCACCAATTGTAAACAATCGGCCAAAAGTAAAAAGAAAAGTTTGAATTGGTACAAAGTTCTTTTCTCCATATTGTAAAGTGCCTGATGACTCTTAACTCGTATTTTATTCACAGTTAAGGCTGGTTTAATGGGATAAAAAATAGGATGAAATACGCTAATTATGAAGATCGATAAATATATCTTATTTCTATAAAATATATGATTATTCAACATCTCTGTAAAATGATATATAAAAGTTAACCCTTTCATACCCAAATTAAGTCGAAAAGCAAAAAAAAAAATTGGGATATAAAAATCGTTTAATTGGACCGAAAATAACTGAAAAATATATTTTACAAAGTTTTATTGTTCATAATTAATAAAATACTAAATGTGTTAAATTTTACACATTGGGAACTGGAAGGTCTAAAATTGCTTCCAAAGTTAACGATGAAAATTTCACACACTGGGCATTAAAGGGTTAAATCTTCAATTCATAATCATCATTGCATAGAATAACCCTTCATATAATAGGTAAAGAACGTTAAATATCTAATTTTAAATTTCCATATTCATTTAAAAAAATTAAAATAATACATGTTTTTTATTTTAAAAAAAATATACAAATAAATCACTTAACTTCTAACTGTGAAAATGAATCGATGGGGACGAAATCTTTGCAAGTTTGTACAGGAAAAACACTGAAAATTAAGAGGGAGAAAGAAATAGCTGCGCATATTTGCGCAATTTCAAACAAGATTCTATTTAATGGTAGACAGTGCAGAATAATGAGCGCGCATCATCTCACTTGCTGCAGCATGTTCAAGCATGTTCAAGCGTGTTGAGCAGAAATTACTATATAGAGGCTTGCTTGTGTTAACTTTTCTCATTATCAGTCATCCTGTGATTGAGCATACTATTATTATAATGTGAATTGCCTTGATTTATTTTAGGTATGTATGTTAATTATTACTATATGAAATAAATTAATTATTGTGAATAAATGTTATATGATGCCAATTAGCAATTAGGCCAATCGTGATGATTACAATAAATATTTTTAGTATATATTAATCTTATGTTATTTTTTCAGCTGTTGAAACTGAAACTAAGATGGTCTTATCAATAAAAAGGCTAAATCTCATTGAGATAGTTAAGCAGCATGGGATAAACAATGAAAATATTGCTCACTTGATTTTAAATCGTATATTAGAAACAATCCCAGTTGACAGAACGACACTCTCAGATGAAAGTAAAACTGAATGCATCAAAATAATAAGAACTTTTATTTCTGATCTAAAAAAGTTCCACAGACAATATTCAAGAAAGCTTGATAGAGTAATAGAAAATAAAAAAGAATGGCTTGAGAAATGTATGATATTGACTATCGAAAATTTGAAAGATGCGGCTACATCACAACTTCGTCCTGGACGCCCACCTACTGCATCATGGAAGGAAGAATGACAGCTACATTAGCTGATAAGGACGAAGAGTTGCTTGCTTCTGCTGCGGTAAGGTCAGTCAGAGGAGACTCACAGAAACGAGAATTTGCTTTTGTAATGAAAGAAGCAACGATGTCTCCCTCTCGACCAAGTAAAATCAAGAGAGCTTTAAATTCTAAGACGCCCATTAAATACACAAATGAAGAAGCATTAGCTCTTATTCTTCAAACAGATATGAGCTATAGGGGTTATAATATATTGAGGAAATCTCTTTTACAACATGGTGTTAATGTATATCCTTCGAATAAAGATCTGGCGAAAACTAAAATGAGCTGCTACCCTGAAGAAAGAGAAATTTCTGAAATAAAAGCAGAATGCAAATTATAAAGCTTACTGAAACATACGACTTCTGGATTGTTAAAGGTAGCTGAAACAGAGATGATTTCTTATATTAATAGTGATCAACCATTAGTCCTTACTGGAACATTGTACTCGAAATGTGGTTTTGATGGAGCTTCCGGACAAAAGATCTATAAACAAAAATATAATCTAAATGAGGTAAACAAGCTATTAGAAAAGAAGAAAGTCTGTTTAGCACATGTTTGGTGCCTCTTCAGCTAGTAATCGAAGATAAAGCCGTTTGGTCTAATAAAGTACCATCAAGTATTCATTATTGTAGACCAATACGTCTCCAATATGTAAAAGGAACGCCATACATATCTAGAGCTGAAGAAGAATACATAATGAGACAGTTGCAGAATATACGTAGAGCATACTCAATATCTAATCGCCATAAATAACATAGCTATTACAGTTAACATAAAACATGATCTGGCTCTGACAATGTTGGATGGAAAAGCAATTAATGTCTTAACAAATACAGCTTCCACCCAAACATGTAATATATGTGGTGCAAAACCCTCAGAAATGAATGATTTCAATAAACTCAATGCTAAGCAAGTGAATGAAAACTTTGCATTATGGTCTTTCTACCCTACATTGCTGGATAAGATTTTTTGAGTTCATTATCCATGTTGGCTACAAAATTGACATAAAAAAGTGGCAGGCGAAAACTAATGAAAGTGTCCAGAAAAGAAAGAACATGATTCAATCCGAGTTTAGGTCCACATTAAGCTTAATTGTTGATCAACCTAGAGTTGGATGAGGCAACAGCAATGATGGCAATACTCAGTGGTGGGCACAGCTAACCGAAAAGTTAGCTTCGATAACCGCTGAACCGCTAACTCAAAACTTAACTTCGATAACGCTAAACCGATAAACCGCTAAAAATTTTAGCGGAAGCTAACGATAACCGCTAACCGCTAACTTTTATTATGTGAATTTAGCTTCGGTTTGGTTTTTTGGCTCTAAAACCCATAAAGAGAGCTGAAATTTTAATATGTTGCAGCTTAGACATAGAGCTTTCCAAAAAGGTATAGCATGCCAAGATCAGATGATGATCAAGGTGTACATAAATAATTAAATGAACAAATGAAATTAAACATTAGTTTACATTCAACATACAGTTTATTTACAGTACAAAAAGTATTAAACGAATCAAAAATATTAAGAAATAAAAATACACATAAAAAATAACTAATAATCTAATAATGCATTCACTCTGGCTTGGCCTCCTGCTCCTTCTCCATCGCCTCGACGTGATGCTGGTTGCCCTTCATGAACATCAGCCTCTCAAAGTTGGCATCTGACAGGGTGGCTCTCTTGGCGCGCAAGATGTCCTTGCCTATGGAGAACAGGCGCTCAACTGCAGCACTGGATGGGATGGCTGTGTTGTACTTGATGAACAGGTCGATCAACACTTGCTCACCCAAGAAGGCGACGTCAGTCAGGACCTCCTTCGAGCCGGCCTCCAGCCAGGTCTTCACCAAGATCTGTGCCTTGGACTTCAGTGACCTGTGGCTCCTGCTCACCTGGGGCTGAGTGATGCTGCTGAAGAAGTCATCTTCCTCATCCTCATTGCTGGTGGTGCAGCTGGTGCTGCTACCCTCCTCAATGGTCTCCCTCAGGGCTGTCTCCACGCCGGTCTCCATGGCCTTCTTTACCCTGCTGAGCTGGCTGTGATTATGCTTCTCCAGCCAGAACAGGCGAAACCTGGGGTGGAAGGCAGCGGCCAGCTGGCACTCCTGGTCTTGTAGGAGGGGCCCAAACCTTTTGGTGACGACTGCCAGTATCGCGTCTACCAGAGGACTGCAGTACAGGAGGCCTTTGGACTTGGCGTCCTTCAACCTCATGACGGCAGCCGCTACAGTTGGCAGAAGGCTCCCGAGATAGGCCTGGTCCTCCCCCTGGATCTTATCCAAGGCCTTAGCAACAATGGACATCACCTGGGCGTACTCCTTCAGGAAGCCGACCTCAGAATCAGTGAAGGTCTGCAGCTTCAGCTGCGTCATCACCCTGTGGACAGCTCCCCTCTTCTTCTCCAGCAGGTTTTTGAGGACAACAACAGAGTCATAGGTGGAGTTCCATCTGGTACTGTTGGGGACCACCAGCCTCCTCTTCAACTTGTCCAGAATGCTGTCTGCCGACACCGTGCTGCGGCTCTGCTGGTTCCACAGCGCCTGTGCCTTGGACATGGTATTCCTGTAGGCCGACTTGAACGGAGCGCTGTCAAGCGCCTTGTCGGCATCCACGCTGGCTACCAAGTTCAAGGTGTGGGCTGCGCACCTCATGTGCACTGGCAGGTTGTGGCCCAGGCCGCTGGACTCTTCAAGGGCGGCCTCAACAGAGATGTACTCCACCTCGTCCACAGCCCCATCCCCGGGATCCACGTCCATGTCCACATCCTCGACGCCCCCCACGTCCGGATCGGCAGCAGGCTCAGGAATGTCTGGCAAGAGTTCAGCTTCTGTGCCAAACTGTACAAACGCCTTGACGAAGTTGCTGCCGTTGTCCGTCGTGGTCCTGGTCACCTTGTCCTGCAGGTGGAACTTGTAATGGGTGTCCACCATGGCCTCGGCGAGAACATCAAAAGTGTGACGCCCTCTGAGCCGAGAGCAGGCCAGGACGGCATACTCTCTCGTGCGGGTCTTGGGGTCCAGCCAGTGTGCCGTCATCCCCAGGTACGACCTGTTGTGGGCCGACCAGCAGTCCGCGGTGGTCGCCACCAAGGGGACATCCTTCAGCAATCTGTAATTAAAAATTATAAATTGTAAAGAGACATAAGTTGTAAAATTAAAAATATATAATTAAGTAATGACTATGTCTATCTATATTTATTAATTTTAATAAGCAAATCATATGATATGATTTGCTTAAGGGGACCATCTGACGTATTTTGGGAATAATCGAAAAAATATGGAATTCGGGTTTTTTCGCTCATCAACAGAGGCAACATGGCAACTAGATCGTGGAGGTGGGAGTAGAGAATTTGGCGGAAAATTGTCTTAGATTTGGCTAACAAAAATCAAACTTATTTTATGCAAAAACTTATTATATTATATATATATTATAATATATAGATTATATTATAGATTAATCATAGTCAAGATAAAATGGTATGAAAAAAATATGAAATACCATTAATAATAATTTAATAAACTTTTATAAATTATAAATACCTTATAAGATACTCCTCCAGCTGGTTATGACTGGCCAAGATCCTCCTGCCCAGGGTGCGGCGGGACATCGACGTCTTGCTGGGGTTCAGCGTCTTGATCAAGCTGACAAAGGTGGGGGACTCCACTACATGCAGCGGTAGCATGTTGCAGACGAACAGGTCCACAATCCTTGTGTCCACCACAGACTGACGGACGCCAGTGCCAGCAGCTGATTGGCCAAACGCCTCACCAATGATGGGCTGGCGTATTTTCTTTGCAGGTGGCTGCGACGACTGGCTGCTGCTCCTGCTACTGGCACTGCTACCAGAAGATTGCCTGTGTTTCCCACGGGAAGAGCCGGCCTTGATCCTCTCCTCAAACTGGATGGCATGCGCTGGGTGGTTCCTCTTGACATGCGACTTCAAGTTGTAGAGGCTCGACGCGTGTCCCTTGATGGTGGTCTCCTTGGGCTGGCACAAGACGCACCGGAAGTACAAGAGATTGGCGTTTCTCTTATCCCTTGACATAAAGACAAAGTAGTCCTCCAGGTGGGGCCACGGGTTCTGAGACTCCTGGTTGGGCTGGTCCTGGCGGACCTGGCCATCAACAGGCCCAACATCCTCAGGCGGAACCAAAACGTCTTCACTTTCCATTGCAAAAACTTGTAGACTCGGTAAACTGACGAAAATATGCTTATGATAACGTACGCTGTCGCTGACACTGTAAGACTGTAACGTCGTAAGTGAACTGAACTGCAGAATTACACAACGCTGCTCAGCTGCTGCTGCGTCGACCAATCACGTCTTGTGTTTACACGTAGTCAGCCAATAGCGTGCCAGACTGACTGTTGCAGACACGCTCAGAACAGACTGGAACAAACATGTATGATTTTAGGGTTAGCGGACTTAAAGTTAGCGGAACTAAATTTAGCGGAAGCTAATTGGTCCGCTAAAGGTTCTCAAAGTTAGCGGAAACGCTAATCCGCTAACGGAAAAGTTAGCTTCGCTAATTAACGGTTACGGATTAGCGGAACCGTGCCCATCACTGGCAATACTGCAAGAAGAGCCTTTCAGAATCATGGTGAGTTCTCTAGAATAACCGGAGTTAATGAAAATTTAATAAAACGATTATATATCATTCTGCAAGTGTTAGCATGAAGCCATGAAATAGACAGTGAAAAATTTCATGAATTCTCCTTTGCAACAGCCCAATATGTATTCAGAAGAGGCGCAAGAAGCTCTTAATAAACACATAAGAAATGCATGACAGCACCATTCAAGAAAGATATCAAGGCATGACACAATTAAAGATCAACTCCATTATTTCTTAGTGTCTAGTGATCCAGTTATCAGTAGTTTGAGAAAACTTGACCCGGTTAAAAAGAGTTGTTTGTCTCATGATGCTGTCTCACTTCTAAAACATAATATTGACCTTTCAAATTTAGATCTAAGTTCTGATGATGAAGATGATTAGGCCAAACCTTTTTCATAATAACTATGAAATGAAATTCAAAATTGAATTTAATGTAGAATTTAATGTTTTACCATATGATTTATTCCAATTAGTAGCTATGCATTATGTTTGATGTTATTATTTCTTATCTTAACAGCTATAAACTGTTATAAATATATTACATTTATTTCTATTAGAATTTTATAACATACGGAAAATTTATTTCAAATTATAAAAAAATATAGATATTTTATATAATTTTTGTTTATATCTGTTAATTGAAAATGTGATTATAATGGCTTATAGTATAATAAATATATTTTGATTTATTAAATTCATCTCTCTTTCCTTTATGTAATTATAGATTTGGAAGTTAAAGTTATATTAATCACTAATATAAAATGAAATGATCAATTTCCAAAATGGAGTCTCATCATATATACACATCAATTGAAAAATATCAAATGTGCTACTGCTATTACTATTATTATTCTTATTATCATCATTATTATTATTAAAAATAGTGATATAAATTAATGGTAACCTGAAAGATTTCCTATCAGATCTAAGCTGAGTGCAATACATCACAAATCAACAGATTGTGTCAATTAGGCATAACTCAAGTATAAACACTAAACCAATATAAATTATAATAAATAAATAAGTATTGCACTGTAATTGTCTTAAAACAAGTTCATAACTTTTAGTTCAAGTATTCTCTAAATCCACGCTTCTCAAAGTAGGGGTCGCGACCCCTCAGGGGGTCGCGTAAATATTATTGGGGGTCGCAGAAACATTTGAAAATATTATTTTTTTCATAAATATACAGTGTTAGTACCTATTGCTTTTATGACATTGAGTGAAGGGTCGCGAAAAAATTTGTCTGATCCAAAGGGGTCGCAAGTGAAAAAAGTTTGAGAAGCCCTGCTCTAAATAACCAATTGATTGAAATATCGTCAAAAGCCAGGAGAAGCTAAGAAATAATTTTGGCCGTTTTTTTTACAATTGGTGGCATTGTGCGACGGGTCGTTAACTTTGACTCATTGAAGGATCTAGTGTGCTTGGAAGATGAGGGCGATCAACCACCCCAAATGACTGTAGGGACCCACAATTTTCGGCCGCAGAAGCTGTGGGATGTGAAGGAATTTAGCGGTACGAAGGTATGCCGTAACACCTATAGGAAACGTTACCAGGTGCCTGGTACCTATGATACCGTACCCTTTGGATACCATAATTCTTGATTGTTATATATATATATATATATATATATAATATATATATATATGTCTATTTACTTCTTAACGATATGTTTTTGTTTATATATATATATACACCTTGAATAATTCGATATGTTTATTAAGTAAATCGTGTTTCAATTAGCGTTTCATTTTATCTTTTGTGTGTGTGTGTGTGTGTGTGTACAGGAAAAGTCCTATGCTCCGCCCACTGTATGATCGACCAGTGGTTACGTTACTCCCGCTACTACCTGGGTAGATCTCTACTCCTGCGTGCTCAGTTGACCGCTGCAAGCCCTGGATCCCAGAGGTGTATTTGACGAAATCTCACGTAGACGAAAAATAGTGATGGGTACCTTTAATAGTGCGTGCTCGGATTTTATGAAGTGGTATTCGGTAAAGTGTGAAGATGTAGTGGATACTGAAAGACTCCCTATCCCTCCCTCCTCTGATACTTTTAAGGTTACATTGAACCGTGCGAAGCTTCATGAACAAGAGGTTTAAATACTCTACGGCTATTCTGGCGAGAGCATTGCAGGATTTCGTGGTACAAACAATGTATTGAACTATCTTGTAGGACTAAACTTTATAAAAGCTTACATATATCGTGAAGTGGAAGAAACAACACGTGCAGAAGAGAAGCACCGGTTATGGTCAGTGAGTCTTGTTGATGAGTGGTGTGACAAGCGGTATTATGTCAAGTTGCATCATACCAAGTACTCGTACCCTGTGGCTGAGAATGTAAATCTTGTCATAATGGAGAATCTGAAGTATTTTTACAACTACATTAACATATATTATGACGAGGTTTGCAGTGAGGTTGTGGCTAAAGGCTTGCGTGAGTTTTCAATATAATTTAGAGACGAGTATCGCCTGCCAAGCAAAAAGGATAAATATGGGCACATGTTTCTCTCAAATAGTGCGCCGGAGTGTGAATAGAATGTGTTTAGTTCGTGAAAATCCCCCTGAACGAAAATGTCTGTTGCGCATTCTAGGGAGTGGGAGTGATAAAACATTAAAACCGATATTACTTCATGTATCGCAGTTGGAAAAATTCTCAAAACACCTACTCAGTGTAATAGGAAACAGGTATTCACATGATTCTTTCACGTTGGAACAACACCGTACTCGTTTCATCAACTTATGGTGTGATACACTCCTCCACACCTCCCATCGAACCGAGCCGCCCACCTCTAGCTTATAGTCATCTCAGAGCTTGAACCGACTGGACGTGCACTCCTCACAATGGAATACGATGGAGCTTCCTTTGAGAAGCATTCTCAATGCTGTGTACGATGTGTCCGTGACGAAGCCATTGCGCGTGTTTAGGTGTAAAACCGGTGCCATTAACTATGTACTTGAAACGACTTGTAGACAAACAAACTCCGGTAAATGTAATGTTGTTTATTTAAGTGTTGACGAGATGAATAGAGTCTTCGTGGTAGTTGAGAAGTGGAGCGAGGATCGTTATAAAATACCTGCAGGTATAGGTACAAGAAGAGAACAGATTACATATACCATTGTTTGTACGTTGTGCATAAATAGCGATCAGCCATGCATTGATATACGGCTGATGTGGAGGAATGTATCTGATAATAACGTTCTTGTCCCTACGCGAAACCGATTCATCATCGATAGAATGTTTGAAATCGTCGATTTCCGCAAGCTGAAGCCTATATTAGACGCGCGTCTTACGGATATGCTTTATTTTGATACGGTTCTTGAATACGCATACACAGCTCTGCTCGACGGGTTTACCGAGTGTAGGACTGAACAAAGCGAGAAT